>JACEVL010000006.1:1374779-1404779 GCA_020284085.1 Aporrectodea caliginosa | reverse complement strand
GTCTGTCTGTCTGTCTGTCTGTCTGTCTGTCTGTCTGTCTGTCTCCAGGGTGTTTGATAGGAGGTCGAATGACGGCTTGTTTATCCTTGTCAGGTATATGGACTGAGATAGAGAGACATTAATGAGAAGAGCCAATATAGGCGCAAAGACACAAGATAGAGTTTTTAGAAGCCAGACGGGTGCAGAGTCAAGTTCACAATATTTTGTAGTAGAGCCAGTAAGTAACTTTTCCACGTCGATAGTAGCAATTTCATCGCGCCATAAATTTTAATATGTGTTGTGTTTTGCATAGTCGCTCGAGCCTAATCTGACGACTTTTAATAATAAGGAGTTTCACATTCGGTAGGCTATATATTATTAGTTCTTCAGTTGTAGCATAGGCCTATGCATAGATAGGTCATTATTATAGGGCCTATAGACTATCACTATTATAACTATACAACTTCCTACAATACTCCGAGCCCAGATATCTTCGCGACCTCTTCACCATTCAGCCAACCCGCTCTACCCGATCGTCCTCCGTTCTCACTCTTTCTCGACGTCCGGTCACTACTCATCTCAAGTTCTCCAACCGAGCCATATCCAACACTGCACCACGTCTCTGGAACGATCTTCCTCCTGAATTCCGCACGTTTTCGGTTCCTCCACCTTCATCGCCAATCACCATGGGCGTAGCCAGAAAAAAAATTGGGGGGGTTTAAGATTTCGGGGGGGGTTTACATTAGAAATGGTCGCAAAAGTCCCATTTTTTTAGATTTTGCATGTAAAAGCATTCCAAAAATTTTTCCCCACTTATTTGGGGGGGGGTTGAACCCGTAAAACCACCCCCTAAATACGCCCATGCCAATCACCCACCATCATCTGCCTCAGGCTCTTCTATCCATCACCCCAAGGCTTTCCACTCGAAACTGAAGTCTCTCCTCTTCAAGAACTCCTACCGGCTTCCCCGACTCGACTGATTATCTACCTTCCAACTCTCGACCTAAACGAAACTCACCTAACCTTAGCAGCTACTCTGACCCCTCTAATCCTCTGGAAACCGGACTCGGACCTCCTTCGGACTACTCTCTCGGACAACCCTTCTGACTAGACGCAGCGCTCGTGAATAAGCTGGTGCCCTGCGCTTGGCTTTCGAGTGACGCTTTAGAAGTTATTACGATTATTATATCTATGGTTATATGCAAAGTGTATGTATACACCACTCTGGGTTGTATGTATATCGTGGCCACTGGCTTAATTATTGTTAAGAAATGGCAGCTTGCGGCGATTTTGATATTGAAATTCGTCATGGATTAGAGAAAAAGGTTTGTTATAATCATAACGATGAGCTTGTATTATTATTTGTTGATTTATTTGTTTGTTTAGTGTATTGGAATCGTGTTTCTTATATTATCGCTCACCAGACATGCTGCTATCAGACGACTACGGTGCTTGGTGTGTAGTGAACCCTCGAAACATCATTCCCCGAAATTGAAAATCCACCGGATCCCCGAAATATGTAGTTAAGTTAAGATGAAATTATTTGTGAAAATCTAGCAATTGCCGAGAGTTGAAAATCTTGTTTTTTGGCACCCCTGCATGTAGGTGATTGAATTTGCCTATTGGGTGTGCTTAGGTCTTTGTGGACCAATCGTCATGCACGGTGGCTCACTTCATGTGAATTCCAGCAGGAATCTGTAGCAGTCGTAGTCTGCTTCCACCGACCAGTTTAAAAAAATTCTGGATTAGATAATAAAGCAGTGCTGTCCAACCCGCGGGCCGCATGCGGCCCGCCGGCAGATTCTAAGTGGCCCGCCACAGCTCGCTAAATATTTGCAATTTCTGTTAAAATGAAGTAAAAGACAGTCACTGGCCTACTTGCATAGCTATTTGTTCGTAACTTGGCTTATCGGTTGACAATGTGTACACAAAATCCAGTTCCCAAGACGCATTCATTATGATAACTCCATAATTATTTAGAATAGTTAAAAAAAATTTCAATAAATTTTAGTCGCTGCTTTTGAGTTGACTGGTGCGGCCCTCGGCTTCAAAAATTACTTCTTCGGTGGCCCGCGGTGTCAAAAAGGTTGGACAGCACTGTAATAAAGTCTCAAAAATGTTTCTGTGAATCTTTATTAGGGTCGTGGCCTGTTCGCAAGAAGAAATTTCAAGGCGGATGAGGTCGTATTTACTGAGACACCGCTTGTCAGTTGCCAATTTTTATGGAACGCCTTGTACAAATATGTTGCGTGCAATCACTGCATGAAGTCGCTAGAGACGGCAGAAGAGATGTGCCGGCGACTTGCTGGAAATACTGGCATCGAGCTCCCGTTCCCAGAATGCTGTGAAGTACATCCAGAGAATCACGTCAGGTGTGAGAAATGTCAGGTGAGTTATTTCACGATTGTGTATAGGCAGAATGGCTTAACAACTTTTGAATTTAAGTTTCTTTGTATTTCTGTGATTACAGCATCGACGTATATTAGGTGGACACGGCATAAGAGATTCAGACTGAAGCCTAGCTGTTTGCCATGTGTGACGTCACAGGCAAGCAAACGGCTAGCGATATATAATCTTATCATCGACGTTTATTGGATGCGTTATTTATATGAGGTCGTTGATTGGATGGACACAGAACCTATTTTATTTATGACGTCATGTATGGCAGAAAGTTCAGTAGGTGCAGGCTTCACTTCACAGTACGACTTTAGCTGTGGTATGCTGTGTCTCCCAATATACGTCGATGGATTGCAGCAATTGTTGGAAATGTATCTCCTATCAAGATATCTGTAGGATCTTTGGGATTTTCTCTTTAATGTGAATGAATTATGTTTTCTGTGGGTAGGTTGCATTTTAAGATTTTATGTTACAGGCTTAATTGATGAGGTGAAAATTAGGTGAAAGGTGAAATTAGCATTTCCTTTACTGGTAATATTACTTCTGTTGAACCAGGTATGGTACTGCAGTGAAAGTTGCAGAAACCTCGCTTGGAATCAGTACCATGAAACTCTTTGCACCGGATCAGCTGCTGCAGAGGATTTGGAGCATCCGCTCTTCCGATTGGAGGAAGCTTGGAGGTACGTCTAGGTTTCTGTTGGTGTAAAGATCTGAGTGAATTGTAAGTGTATGGACAGTATGGTAGTCTTGAGGTAGTCTTAGTGTACTGGACTGTCTACCCAGAGGTCAGTGATTCAGATCCCACCATAGCAAAAAGACATTTTGAGATTTCTGCTCCACTTGTGCTCCCATGATTATGCACCCATAGTCAACTGAGCTACAAAATGAGTACGCTGACTGTACATTGGTGTTGAGAAGGTCAGGCAAAGAGCAAGGGGACTGGCTACCTCCCACCTCTGCTGTCCTGCTTTAACGTGCAGTGGCTGCCGATGTCTGCATTTTGCGGTCCATAGTGATTTGCTTGTCCCTTCTTTGCACGCACTTCCACCATGCAATACTGGACTTTCTCCGTCGTGGGCCCAACCATGGAACAGCTTTCCACTGGAGCTGCGTTTGCTACCAAGGACAAAAACCATACTTTTCAGCCACAGTTGGGCAATGAGCGCCTCTTGAGTAGCGAGTATGTATCTTGAAGAGGCACTATATCAAGTCTAGATTGATCGATTGACCTCCCACAATAAGCTGAGGCCAAGAAAACTAAGTCCTTAACTCTTCATACCCATAACTGCTTCTCAGCAGTAGCTTAAAGGATGGCTCTTTTCATCATCAGTGAAATTGGTTATTCTTTTTGGACTTGTTATAAAGTGCTGCTAGATTTGAGCGTCCAATCTCCTGCTTGGAAGAAGCTTGTTGGTGGTTGTCTGAGATTAATTTTGCTGGAGGGATCTGAGTGAAATTGTAAATAACTGTTGTAAGAATGTTTACGAACTTTGGGATACAAAATGATCCAGCAGATCACAAGGGCCTGCACTTTGGTAGTCCTGTATTACTGGTAGCATGAGAGTCATTTTTCATTGTTTTGATTTTTGTCCAGTTGCTGTTTTTGTGTTTAATCTTCAACCAAGGCATCCTTCAATTCTAAGATCAGGCTTCTGAAGAGGCATATTTTCTTGACTAAAGGCACACCTTTCAATAATAAAATGGCTTTTGTTTGTAAAATCAGATCGTCAGTGAAGTCATGGCTAATTTTTATTTAAAAAAATGGGAAAAATTATCAGCTATCTTGCTTCATTTTTGTATGACATGATGTGTTTTATTACAGAAATATCCATTATCCTCCTGAGACGTGTAGCATAATGTTGATTGCTCGTATGATTGCCACTGTCAGACAGGTCTGTTATCACTCATTTGATTAAACTTAAAAGAATAATATTGACCACCATTGTTAAAAGATATTGCAATTTCTTTGTAATAAAATAGGAACACAAAAGTGCTGATGAAATATTTCCAAAGAAATAAAATATGTTATTAGAAAATAAAAATAAAAAAGTATTATGAGAAATATTGAATTACATAATACTATAACAGAGAAACAGTTATTTCTTGAAAATAGTGTTATTGTAGTCTGACTTAGAAAAGACAGTTAAAGATAAAATTGTTAAAATTGCAATGTTTTCTTGTGAAAGAAAGCAAATATAAATAGATACAAGTCTGCAGTTGTGTGCTTGTTAATTAGAGCCAAACAAATATAAAAAATAATTGTATATGATATAAAAATATGTGCTCTTAGGAATTTTTATGCCTGTACTTTTTGTAATTTACTTAACAGGTACTATTTATTAGCATTTCCATTGTATGATAATTTTGTTTGGTGAATGCTTATTGTATTAGTCAAAAGATCGTGCCAACACAAAAAGTCTCTTCAGTCAGTTCTGTAAAGCAACCGTTAATGAAGAAGAAAGCATTGCACATAAATTACTTGGAGAACAATTTCAGGTAATAGAATATATTCTCCTTTTGTCGTTAGTTTACAGCCTACTTTTATGACTATTCAAGGGTCATTAGAACTGCACTTCCCAAACTTTTCAGTGTCATGGACTGGCAGGAATTAAACTTTTCAGTGTCATGGACTTTTCCCATTGCATTAGGACCGGTGCCAAATTTATTAATTATTTCTCTTCTTCGTTTTCGATCACATAAATTCCTCGAGTATGTATTAAAATTGATTTAAATGCATGTTTAGCCAATTCTATGACTCTATTGTTCTTTAAATGCTAGCCTAATAAGTACTTTTTGTTATGACTTTTAAAAATACAATAGCCATTTCTTGATTCCGAGACAATTTGACCAGTTTCTTGACTCACTTTGTGGACTGGTAACTGAGGGCTCACGGACTGGCACCGGTCCAAGGACCACCACTTTGGGAAGCACTGCTCTATACCATATTTTCCGGACTTCAAATCACACCTTTCAGAGAGAGGCCACTAGAATTTGTCAGTCCAACTGTGATCACCAGGCAGTGGCATAACGAACGGTTTCAGCGCCCGGAGGCAAGGGTTGATGACTGCACCCCTTTTAGTTTTCTTGTTGAATTTTAATCGTTCTTATCATAGTACTGTGTACCATTGAAAGCTAATTTTGCGCCTCTCTGGTGCTGCGCTCGGGGGCGGCTGCCCCCTATGCCCCCTCGTTACACCACTGTCACCAGGTGATAATATTTAATCAGTAGCCTTTTTGACACAGTATATTTTGATTGTGGCTGCAACTCACCTGGGCACAAGATAGGTGAAATTAATCAAGTACAATTTTTTAGGGTCAGCTTGAACTTCTTCGAGGTCTGTTAATGGAAATGCTAAATGAAGATGATCTGCAGCAGGTAATTTATTGCTTGTTTTTGTTATTTGTGGAGATGCTCGATAGTGTAGTGGTTAGCGTGTTGGACTGTCAATTGAGAGGTCGGGGGTTCAAATTCTCGCCATGGCAGAAATTTGGTTAGAGATTTCTGCTCCACCTGTGCCCTCTAGCCAACTCAACTATATTGAGTACAGTGACTGTACACTGTTGGTGGGAAGAGAGATGGCGAGTGAGAGGACTGTCCACCAGCCCTCATATGCCGAGACTAAGAAAATGAAGTTGCTAACACTTAATACCCATGGCTGCCTCAGGGCTAGTGTAAGGGACTGCTATTCCTCTTCATCTTTTTTTGTTACTAGTAGTTATTCTGCATTACTTCTACTGGACTTGGTTTCTAGATACAAAGTGTTTCCTTTTTGTGGCAGCCATTAATTTTAAGATTGCTATTAGAATCCAGCCACTGTTTCCATGTTCTTTCATGAAAGGGCGTACAGAGTTGGGTGGTCCAATGGTTGAATAACATTGTAGTAAAATATGACTGCAAAATCCTCTGCCTCTGGAACCACTTTAATTAATGATGCATAATGTATGAAAGTCTTGATATTAAAATTATTGTGCAGTCAACGAATGACATCATTAAAGCACAGGTATTGTTCATTTATATACTGTTTTCCACTGTGAATAGTACCAAGTAGTTTTGGGATATGTTTTTGCAGCTGGGGTCGAGGGGTATATGGTTAAAGCCCGAGCAACAGCAATCACTTGATAAAAGTACAGTTGCTGTCAGTTACAGTATGCCTGGCTCAGAGAAATTTCTGGTTTCACGCTGGTGTTTGAATTCTGGAGGCCGAGAGGAAAGGTATTCATGCTTACAGATGCCACTATGAAATTCTGAAATCATTAAGTTCACAATATATTTGTTTTTGTTGTTGTGATTTTCTCATTCCAGTGGTTCACTCCAGAGGGTTTCCGGTCAATCTTTGCACTTATTGGAACTAACGGACAAGGCATCGGGACAAGGTTTGTGTTACTTCAGCTTCGTTTTTGTATCAGGACAGAACATGACTACTATAAAATCAACTCATATATTCACAAGCAAACTTGATTTTCAACTATCAGTCAATCAATCAGTTTTTATTGATCCAAAAAATTCAGCATATCATATTTTACTTACAGGTTTACATACAGGCTCTTTACATATGAATTTTAGAGGTTGTGACAACTACAGGGATTCAACAGGCAGACCCAGAAGGACCAGCGTCCTGCGTAAATAGGGTTAATAGCCTGTTAACCCAGGTTAAATTTTTATGGCGATTGATGTTTAAGATATAATACTGGATAAATGTTTTGCTGTATTAAGACTTTCTTCTGGTTCATGTAGCGTACAAGTGTTACAATGATTGATTCATTTGAAGTTGCTTATGAGAAATGTTTAGCCGTCACTGTTATATCGCCTAGCACAAAATGTTAAGAAGCTTCTGTAGTATAAAATCACCTTTTTTACCTTTTTTGCTAAAAATTATTCAGAGACACATTGGCTGAATGAAGTTGTGGGTTTCAGTCATCCAGCATTTACATTGTCTTTCATTTTCTGTATTTGTTTCAGTTCGTTCAGTGTTTGGGTTAAGAACTGTGAGCGTCTAACACTTGATGAATCAGCACGCAAACAGCTGAACGACTATATCGATAAACTTTACAATGACATGGACAAAGGTTAGTGGTTTAAAAGCATTGACGTTGGTGAACATGTGGGTTTGTAACAGATTTACAACCCCCAATGACGTGGACAGATGTTTTCTGGTGGCTTCATAATTGCCTATAATTCTTCATAACAGCAACCAGTCTTCTTCTCATTCACAGTGGATGACGATTGAATATTCAGAGTCCCTGGTCTGGAAATAACATGCTCGTTACAGGAAATGACCCTACTATCACTTCATCCAATATTGCTTCAAATCCTTGAGCTGCTCCAACTTGAGCCTGACTGTGGTCACATATATTATTTACTGCTGTTTAGGAGTAGTTACGCTTCAAGCATCGTTGTGCTTTTAGTTAACGTTACTCAAAGAATGAAGCAACAGGGGCAGAAATTCCTGGTATTTAGGCTTCTGTTTAAGTAGTCTTCTGCCCCAGAATCTGTTGACAGACTTTGGGAGGGGAGTTTAGGGCAATGTTAACTTGTGATCTTCATTCATACTATGAATTGTAATCATACTGCAGTGTGTCAGTTTGAATAATAAACGAAGATTATTATTATTATAATAAATTATTGGTAACTTATGATATTCTGTAACTTTCTCTGTTGCTGGAGTTTTGAACTTAGTTACTGAACACAGTCTTGACCATTCCAGTATGGTGGATGTTTGGGTAAAATGGAAAATGCTAGATTATGTGATACACAACCAGTTATATGCCATTTCTGCCACTTGGTCAGTAGTCCACTATATGCTGAGGTGAAATGTCTTAGTAATAGGATATTTAAGGTGAAGTGGCTAGCAGCTAGTTCAGTTGAAAAGGAATTTGCCTGTTTGCAAGATGCCAGTAAATTAGTAGGATTGTTGTTTACGTACTGTATTTGTGGTTTTGGTTACTGCAATTCAAGATATGTCTCATTTATTGGTTAACTTAAGTGTGGAATAATGTGAATTTAATACTGCAAAGCTGAGTTTGGCATGGAGAGACAGCTTCACGATTTGTTGTCCGTTAACATTTTGACTATGAATAAACTTTAAATATGAATGAACCTCCTCAGTGCACAAACTCAGTACACAGGAATGTGGTTTTTTATATATATTGTAATGATTTATCGTATGTTGATAATTTTCAGTTTCGGGTGAATTTCTTAATTGTGAAGGATCTGGACTGTATGTACTTCAGAGTTCATGTAAGTTATTTCAGGGTTTATTTCTTTTTAGGCTTTTTTGTATGTCTTTTATTGTATTTTTGCATTTTGTATAATGGTTGAACATAATATGTTCAGAGCTTCCCTCTCTGTCAGATCATATTGGCTGACTGTATGCTAGAGTAGTTGACCAACATGTTAGGATACCACCATCTGTTTTATCATTTTTTTTCAGCTTGTTACTCAATTCAGTGTTTCTATATTCTTCATTTTGTTAGTTTATTAGTTTTAAGACTAGACTATCTTTTCATTTAGTTGAACAGCATTTATAACCATACAATACAATTTTTACTGCATGTGGC
This sequence comes from Aporrectodea caliginosa, assembly GCA_020284085.1. Taxonomy (NCBI): domain Eukaryota; kingdom Metazoa; phylum Annelida; class Clitellata; order Crassiclitellata; family Lumbricidae; genus Aporrectodea; species Aporrectodea caliginosa. The sequence goes on along the minus strand of JACEVL010000006.1, from coordinate 1,395,845 downwards.
ATGATCAAGTATCTGTTAGCACAATAAACTCTGTAATTTCAGAGTTGGAATTGTTTAAGGTGTCTTCAGGTATGAGATTATGGTACTTTCCACAAGTACTGGTTCTGTAAATTTGTAATATTTTTTGTTTTAGGTAATCATAGCTGTAAGCCAAATGCAGAAGTTGCATTTCTTAACAACAACTTTGTTCTTTCGGTCAAAGCTCTTGACGACATAAAACAAGGCGATGTGAGTAGTTCTGTAACTTTGTGATACAAGTCAATTTTCTCTGCGTTATAATCAGAACACCTCATGGTTTATCAACACTTTTTGTATAAGTGAGGTCTGCAAGTTCTGATAGGTGTCACTCAATTACCTTCTTCCATCTTTGCCTTTAAATCTGTCGTGACCTTCATGCCTAACCTTGGTGGCCTCTTAATACCCGTGACCTTTAGGCCTAAACTTAATGGCCTCTTAAAATCCATGACCCGTAGGCCTCTTATTGGTTAGCACAGAGGGTGGGAGATATGTACAGATGAAGATGGAGAGAGATAGGAAGAGGGGGATCTGCAATGCTTGATACGAAGACATACTGGTGTGCGGACAGACACATGCAGTGATGTCTTATCTTGAATCAAATTAAGGATCTGTTAAGCCTAAGGAATGCAATACCAAGTGGCTGGGGCACTAGGTTAGACTACATGGCATCAGAAATACATGAACACAGACCAAGCCTGACAGCACAGCAACTGAATGAACACCTGTAATCAATTAATCATGTTGAATAAACTGTTGAGAAAACGATGATGTTCCTGTGCATTTGGTCAACCACTTGTGACTGTGTCCTGCTAGATACATGTGTTTTTGATTTATTAACTTTGTGACTTCAGATTCTTGACCTGCATGTTTTTAATGTAGTTGCATTTATTTTATCAGGAAATATTCATCTCTTATTTGGGTGAGTGTGATCTGTCACGAAGTCGGCATTCACGGCAAAAACTTCTACGGTATGCTTTACTTTAATATGGTACTTCATCTGACTTCTTTTGCGTTTATGAAACCGTTGTTCTTGCACTTTAGATTCTTTTAATCAGTATATCACTAAGAAATCCAGCCAGTTAATCATACAACTTTTTCTGCTGTAGCGTTTTATTTACACTTAACAAATGATCTGAATGATAATTTATTCTGTGGTAATTGGATGCAAATGGGCCCATAGCATGCTGGCTTTGTGCCAGCAGTGACCACAAGTGGCCAGTTGTGGGCCCAATATGAGCCCAGTGTATGTGGCTGACAGTCCATTTATAAGATACCTTTGCACAGCATTGTTTAAGTGTTTACAGTACGGCAAACCTCAACCTTTTCAGACAGACTGATAGCTTCATTCATTCATTCATTCATTCATTACAAGCAGTGAAGATAGTGCTCCTTCAATAAACTTACTCAGAGGCACTCCCAGTCCAACCACGGCAATACAAATTAGACTGCTTCAGAAACTTATAAAACCAAGTTGAGTTGATCCTAGGCAACAGGCGTATCTCCAATGGAAGTCCATTGCAAATGGAGGATGCAACAGAAAGCTGCCGCTGCCTGATTGGGGAGTGGGCACAGGGACTAAAACGTATGACCATCGAATTGTTATCACTTGGAATAAACTGCTGACTGTTGATTATGCTTCCAGAGAGAACTATCTCTTTGTCTGTCAATGCGAGAATTGCGTATTGCAATCAGATGACCCGGATATGACGTCGGAGGAAGAGGAGTGCAGTGACAGCGATGAAGACTGCATGGATCACGACCACTAAGTTTACGGTGTCTACTTTTGATTTTGAAACATTTGTAAAAATACCAAATTAATGCTGTTTAGCAGTTATTGCAGAAGTAAATGCATAGAAATTTTATCTCATAGAACAATTGAAGACCTTAGAGCAATACCCAGGTATGTCGGAAATTATGAGTTTCGGGAAAATGGCTTCAAAGATCACAAACTTCAAACTGCTGTATCTAAGCTATTTGACGACATATCCACAAGCTGTTTGAAGCACCACATAACTATTATTGTTTTTAACGAAACTGTTACATTATGCAATGTGAAAGATAACCTTATTGTTTTTTACATGACATTTTCCTTCATACCGAGTTATTGACATAAACAACTATTAACCATCAGTATCATTACGGGTGCACTAACAGGTTATGTGGGCATAGTTTGTTCTCCAGCAGCTGCAATACCACACATCATCTGTGGTTAGTTGACATACCTTTTTATTGTACCAAATGGTCACACCAACAGTATCATTACGGGTGCAGTAACAAGTTATGTGGATAAAGTTTGTTCTCTAGCAGCTGCATTACCACACGTGTCATCTTGTGTTAGTCGACATACCTTATTCTTGCACCAAATGGTCACTATTACACAGTACGAAAATCGTGCAAGAAGCTGTGTATGTTAACTAACCTGACTATTGCACTGCTGTCAATGCAAAGATTACAACAAAAAAGGAAATTTCTTGTTTTCAAATCTGGATATTGCAGCGGAGTAATGGAAGAATACTGCCGGATGCACAATACCATATTATGTTGACAAAACGTTTTTTTCAAAAATGACAGTCACAAATATTCAGATCTGTACCAAATTCATATGGTTTATACAATACTATATTCTGATCAAGCTGGCTTACTTTTTCGCAAGAAAGAGGTATGTCGACAAACATCGATATTGCTCTAAGGTCTTCAATTATAAGGATTCTTCTTCATTTGCTTCTGATACGGACACAGGGCCTACTGTTGACGTTTTGGTTGAAAAACATTGGTGTGTATCTATATCTGGTTCTGTAGGATAAAATGATAGCTCTCACTTTTTTGTATTCATGATTTGGCCATAATAGTCATTACTGGAATTAGTCCATAGAGTCAGTCGCTAAGGAATTACTGACTGACTTAATGAGTTAGCGACTGACTAAACAACTTGGTCAACTAAGTCACATGCTTATCAACTGACTGAGTTGATTAGACTTGTCGACTGGTTTATCGACTTGCTATCGACTTCTTAGATAATTTGGTATGTCTAGTAGTTACCTAATAATTTAATGTGCTTTGCCACCTACTGTACTGACAGACCGATGACTGTGAAATGTTAATGTGAATTTATGAAAGAAGGTGACTGATGCATATGAGCATTTATAAAATGAATAAAACACACGACTAAACTCCGAGGCTGCACTGCATTGCTCGTTCAGCCTGCAATCCAGTCCGTATTGATAATCCAGTTATTCTCAAACTTTTTTCTGAGTAAGGCACCCTTACTAAAAGCCATTCAATCAACGGCATGTGGCCTTACTTTCATTTATTTTTCATCCATTTAGTTCTTTATCTTAATGATAAGCAACATTCCTGGCAACTATTTCTACACTAATTTATGTTTTAAAAATGGTAATAGGCCTATGTGATCAGTCATATTGAGTACTTTTCACTTTTTTTAACCTATTCTGTTATCCAGCTGTGGTGCCCCTAGAGCAGGTTCATAACCCACTTGGGTTCCGAGGCATCCAGGTTTGGAAACACTGGAATAATCCATTTAACAATCAGCAGCAGTTTAACAAGTCACACCAATCACTAAAAAAATAAATGGATAAACGTAAAAACTAACAGTAGCAAAACCCTGTTTAAGTTTCAGAGGGCCTAGAGAGTAACATGCTGCAGTCACTTGGTGCACTTGTTATATGAAAGTACAGTTTATAATTGTCATTGATGAAAAATAGACAATTTGTTCTGAGGAGCAAGGGTTTACTTTGTACCGTTCAATATCAATACATGAAAACGATTGCCTGACATCATGCGCATTGGTAAAACGAGATGTAGGATGTGATGGGCTCCTTGCATGGCTGCCATATAGAGTTAAATTAGACTCCTGTAATAACTTGTGATCATCTGTTCACACTGATTTGTAATCATCCTGCATAATTAATTGTCAGTTTGAAAATATTAAACAAAGATTTTTATTATTATTATATTATTATTATGGAGACTTGTACCTTATAAGCAAGTATTGCTTCTGTTCTGCTGCTGATGCCTGTCAGAAATTGAACCTCAGAGACCGTGATTATTGCAATAAGCAAAGCATTAAGTGAAGGAAGTCGATAACAGTCGGTAGCGTAGCAACTGGTTTCGACTTGAGGGCTTAGCAGTGGTGGTGGCTATGAGGACTAACTGGAATATGTGGAAAGCCGGAAAAGATTTATCTTTGTGATCTCTGGTGATGACTTTGACTGTTAAATAGGAAAAGTTGACCAGAATGTACAATGTGTGATCCTTGCAAAAGCAGTTTTACTGACAATGTGCTCAGTTTCAGTTTGGTCATCACGTGTCACTGTGTTGTTGATCTTCAATGAGTCCAGGAATTTCAGGGTTTGAGTCACGAAATGAATTAAACAGGCCAATGAAGAAATGCTTTCACATGTAACTTTTAGCCTAAGTAAAGAAATCTTAGTTATTGATACCTGAAGAGAAAATGTACAAGAAAAACTGAATAAAAATGAAGATTTTTAAGTTGAGCAATGGAATTAAAATTGAGACAAAACACTAGATGAAAAGTTTATTGATCTGCTTAGTAGGTGGAAAGTGTAGCTGGAAAATTCACACTGTGGAGGATAGGGTAAATGATTTGTAGAACATTTACAGTTACATGGTTTAGGAATTTTTTAAAACAAAGATCTGATAGTGCAGTAGAAGATTGGCCATTTTTGCTTTTATCAACTGAGGCTAAGAAAATGAAGTCGCTTTTACTTAATACCCAAAGCTGCCCTTTAGGGTTTAAGCTTGATGGACTACTGTGACTGAAAGGCTGTATAATACTCAGCAACTATTGTACTACATATGCATGTACTTATGTGTATATTACATCTATATAAACATATGTTACATTTTAGATATGCATTTAGGCCTACATAATGTTTTAGATTTGCATTTAGATACTTGTGTAAAGTACTTGCATACTTTAATACTATACTTAATGGATATGAGTTGATTCAGTTTCTTTGCTAGCACTTTAATTTGATGACTTTAGGAATTCTTCTTCAGGGTTCAGTTAAGTTCTGTTTACAGTGGAGGCGCCAGGATTTCAGGTTGGGGGGGGGGCTAAAGCTCCAAGCCCTTCCCTTTTGTCCCCTCCTCCCTGTTATTTGCAGTGATGTGATTTCACACTTTTTTGGGGGCTGAGCCGCAGTTAGGGGGGCTAAGCCCCCATATCCCCCTCCTGGCGCCGCCACTGTCTGTTTACATATATCCTGCTATGCAATAAGTGATGATTTTAGTTTAATCAATTCTAGAGATTTGTTGCAAGTAAAGAAAGCCAGTCTGAACTTCACTGGACTTATCTTAGGACGTTTTTGGTCATCACTTTTGAAAACATTGCATCATTTCAAGTCATTAATATTACAAACGAGTTATCGAACCTCGAATCTGCACACATCGCGTCAGAAGGGCAGCGCTCTGCAGCCAGTGGGGTCACCGGGTGCTTCAGAGGTTATGACTGATAACTCTGAAATTCTGAAACCGCTCCTTAGTCTACGGTGCGCCAGCTCTAGAATTAACTCCCAAAAGATCTTCGCGAGGTTGCTCATCCTCCTATCTCGTCTGTTAATTTCACCTCTCCTCCGCTTGCACTCTCCTCTGCTACTTTGCACTGAGTCTCTGACGACTGAAAACTGAACTCTTCAAGCTTTCTTATCCTGATTCTACTCCTGTGCCACCCCACGATCGCCATCATCACCGATTGCCACCGTCGCAATATATGCTGTCGCCTCGGCTTGACCTCTCCGAATTTTGACCTGGCACCGGAACGGACAAAACAACCTGGCTATTGTGGACTTGATTAATATAGGGCCGGTGAATAAGCTGGTCTCTCTGACCTGGCTTTTGTGTGGCACAGAGAAATGTCGGAGATTTAGGCCTACATTACATATTGGGGCACAATTGTAGGCTATTTGTAAGAGTCGTAGAGTTGATGATGATGATGATGATCAGGCACGTAGCGAGACATAAATTCAAGAGGAGGCAACTTCACAGACCTTTGGCAAAATCCTGGTCATTGGGGTCATTAGTCAATGGAAGTTCCAGTATATAAAAAAGCAAGAGGAGGCAACTGCTACGCCTATGATGATGATGATGATGATGATGATTGATGATGATGATGATGATGATGATGATGATGATGATGATTGAAACATGATCATGATGATGATGATGATGATGATGATGATGATGATAATAGTAATATCTTAAGTCCCTGTATACCTCGGGGCATAAAAAATATAATAATAACCTTTCATCTAGGACTGCAGATTTTAATGATGAATTAATTGATTAATCATTAAAAAGTGTAATCGATTAAAAAATAAGAAAACATTCAGCATCGGAGAACCCTTGTTAGTCGCACGGTCGCACCCATATAGCTAAGACATGGCAGTTTAAATCTTATTCTCTAAGTCTACATGCAGAGAGCTTGAACTTTTCGGCCTTGTTTTATATATATATATATATCATCGTCATATATATATTATGTATATATATATATAACCGTTTATCGTATCGTATATAAATACTGGTGAGTTGCACTCGGTAATCACTTTTAAAAGGTTATAACAAGTGATGTCATAATAAGAGTTGACTATAGCGCGGGGGGAGTGACTGAGGTGAACAGCGGGCAGTTACATAGTTATTGCACGACCAGGGACTGAACGTCTACAATACACAGACAGAGAAAGAGACAACTAGACAGACAGACATACATGGAACATTTAGTTTAAAAAGACAGCCGCAATCTCCTCTTATTTGTTTAGGTACGTCTATAGACGAGGTACCGCGTTTGGGGTCATTATAATAAACACGTCCTCCCTCGTACCCTCCCTCCCTCGCCCCCTCCCTCTTCAGTTCCAGTATGGAGCACCCACAGTCGATTAATTTCATGTACTAGAAAATGAATTTCGCAGCGACCGAGTGCGGGTCATAGCGGACTGTTTTCAAGAGGGTCCACATGATAATAATTGCGACTGCTTTTCTTCCTCCCTTCTTCCTCGCATGCATGCGTGGCCAATGCACCGCATGCAGACCCCGGCGTCACTTCGTCTCTGTAAGCTGAAAAGCATATGTACACTTTCTTGAGTTTTTTGGCGGCGTCACAGCTTTGAAGCGGAAAAGCCGCCTCTTTCTTCAGGACCGGATTATTTTCCTGATTTCTGAAAGCGTCGCTGTACCCGGTGACCCCGAAGTCAGCCGAGTGTATTCGCCTTTGGAGCGTGAATGCCTCCTCCTCGGCAGGTGCATGCGGCGCTTACATGTGCGCGCGGCCGACGGTATTAAGATGCGCGAACGAGATGTCGGATCGGTTAATCCGTCGGCAAATGATATATAGCACTCGGATGAACCCAGATAAGTAGACACGATGGTATAGCTTTGTCAAGCTGAGGGAAAACATGCCTCTTGCTTATGCACCTATACGTACACATATACATATATGTATGTATAGGGCCTATATATGCAATATATTATATTATATGCATATATATAATTTATATATATGCATAATTATATACATATATATATGCACATACATATATATTTATATTTATATATATAGTTATATGTATATATGGTTGCGGAACGGCAAAGGACGCGGTGAACACTTAGCATCAACAAATGATGATATGAGTTTTAGGTTCAGCCAAGTGAAATTCCGTACCGTTCACTCTTACAATAATATCAGTCGTGGCGGCGGCGGCATCCTCTGTCTGGATCGAACTGTCTTCTTCTTCCTCGTAAATGAGCACCGCCTCTGAATTTCCACAGGTGATACCTACACCTTCTTCTTCCTCCTCGACCCGAAGGCTACTCGATCCCCTCGTCTACCAGTTCGATGCGACTGCCTATGAGAACAGTAGATCTATGACTGTACGTCACATGTGCGGTGCCTGGGTAGTGTTTCTCTTGAAGTGGCGCAATATAAATTGGCGGTTACAATTACATGCATTGCTTTATACGCCACTCTGATGACAGTTAGAGATGAGCCGATTGGCATCTTTTGCCGATTTTCGATTCCGATTAGTTGGCCTGCTTTTTTGGCCGATTCAGATTCAGATCCGATTTATTGGCAAGATAATGTAGGCTACTATCATACTACGTGTAGTATGTAATGTATGTTAGGTTAGGGTTTCAAATGTAATTAAAGATTACAGATTATTGTAGGTCGTCAAAACAGGTTACTATTTCTTTATTAATAAAAGAGGAAATTGTTGTTTGTCAACAATACTTCTTTTTTTAAATCCGATTTTAAGGCCTGGGATCGCCGATTCCGATTAATACCGATTAGTGCAAAATCCGGCCCAAACCGATTACCGAACGGATAATCGGCTCATCCCTAATGACAGTAGCCTGTTTGCGCATGCAGTATGCAGCATTTGCTTCTTGAGCGTGTTACCTGATCTGGTTTGGCCTATTTAACAACTAAATAAGAAACGACACACGCCTTAACATCTGCTCTGTCCCTCTGATCCTATGGCTATGGGACTCGGACCTCCTTAGGACTACTCTTTCGGACAACCCTCTGACTCGACGCAGCGCTCGTGAATAAGCTGGTGCCCTGCGCTTGGCTTTCGAGTGGCGCTTTAGAAGTTTGGAGTTGGCGATTACGATTAGGATTAACCTGAACGAGTTTTACTCTACTCTGCAATAGTTTTATTGTTCAAACTGTCGTTAATAGTTGTATCTGGAATTTTTGCAAAGTTATCTGGAAAGTCAGGGAATTTTAAACCAATAAATGAGTGGGAACCCTGATACAAGTTCATGCATGCATATATATTAAAACAAATACATTTATACATGCAGCTGTACATACATGCTATCGTACCGTCGTGGACCTCGTGGTTAACTCAAACCTCGTCAGTTTATATACGAGGTGAAAGACTTTTTCGATGCAACTGTGGATTTCTTTTGTAGCGTTAACGTAGACGAATCCTGTAGTCTTTATAAGTCGTTCGATGAGTAGCTTACAGTATAACTTGATTTTCACTCATACGCAGAAGAGAAGCATTCACAGTGGCCCTACTATTGATGAAGAGGTGTCACGACAATTCGTCTACCGACATTTCGTCTACACAGTTATTTGATATTGTCACTGTAAAATGGAACCTGGATTGATGGGAAAACAGTTACTGTTTCAATAAATGGAAGTGGGATTGATGAAAACATTCCTGTGTTGAAATAGAAACTGGATTGATCGAAATAATTTTTTCAGTAAATAGAAGCTGAAAACCAAGCTGGATGCATGGATGAAATTAAGTTTCCATTCAATAGAAGCTGGATTGATGAAAATAATCTTTTCAGTAATTAGAAACTGGATTCCTGAGAATATATAGCACGTTTTAGCGAAACTATAAGAAAGCGGCCTCTGTTGATTAGCCGTAATGGATACAGATAGGGCCTACACTTGTAGACGAAAATAATGTCTGTAGACGAAGTGTCTGTAGACGAAGTGTCTGTAGACGAAGTGTCGTAGACGAAAAGTCTGTAGACGAGTTGTCGCGGAACCGAAGATGACCGTCTACAAATATTATCGGATTCGCCCATTGAGCCTTCATGCTTCAGGGGATGTGGGCCTGTCGGGCTATAGAATAATGGTAACATCACTGACGTGAAGAGCATGCAGAACACCCAGTAAGAAGCGGGATCGATACCCGCTACCCTCCCAAAGGTCCACTCAGCCTGTCATTCGCTAGATGGCGTTGGCAAAATGAGGAGAAGGACGTGATGGGCTGTCATATAATTAAATTCGACTCATGTAATCACTTGTGACCATCCGTTCATACTATGAATTGTAATCATAGGGCATACTTGTCAGTTTGAAATAATAAAGAAGAATATTATTAATACAATAGGGCCAAGTATTGGAACATCCGGTCTCCGCCAAATTTCTTTCGGAAAGGATGTGTACTTTTGTTAGATTGTAAGCCGTGTGTGTTACCGTATTGCAAATGTCTCGTCTATTCGTGAGTATATTGCGTCCAAGTTCGTTCCTGTGATGCTTCTCAAGTCAACCGCGTGGAATTTTCTTGTTTTGGATTTTTGAATAACACCTACAATCATCACCGCATTGCATCCACCAGACCACACGTGGTTGATGACAACTAAAACGAGACCCGGAAGTTCCACGTTCTTCTCCTCCAAGCCTTAAAAACTGCAGGGCCTACTATGAAGACTCCAGTAACACAACACCCACATTCATTCTTGCAAAGAATGTTGCGGATGCAGTGTTATCGGGTAGGCCTACTCTACTTCGAATATGCAGACTTTGCATCATCGGCTAGGCCTAACAAGAACTCGCCATTCTTCTAGCAGTTTATCATCTTGAAACGAGCGTCAGAAGCGCTCATAGTAGGCCTATCTGCTAATTGCAGTTTTGGGCTATTCCTGATCCAAAGACAGTAACATTTTATAAAAACAGTCTATTTAGTAAAATGTGAACTTTTCACAGGCATTATTAGAAGGCTACTTACTTAGTTTATACTTACTTAAAATACACTAACATACGATTTTTCCCCTTAAAACTGCAATACATAAGAATATGATGAAACGATATATACTTGGCCTATATGATATGATATGATGTAATACGAATTTTCCATTAAAACTGCAATGGCCTACAATGAAATGGAACATGACACATTGCAACACGATAGCCTACCACACAATAAGCTAGAGTGCAGTGCAATTCAACTCAGGGCATTGTGATGCAATTTAAACCGCAATAAAATACGGTACAATACGATACGCCTTTCCCATTAAAACTTAAATACGATAGGAGACGGTGCGTATAGGACAATGCAACGCCCAGCAGATGAAGAGTCAACGCGGTGCGGCGCACTGCATCGCGGAGTGCTACATTATTAGACGTCGTAGGAACTTAAAAAGAAACGATCAAGCTAGACTGTATTTTGTTTCGTATTAATTGTGCCAGTTACCCGATCAGTGCAATTCGATCGAGATGAACGCAACAACTTTGCACGAGCTCGCACGCCTTCAGAAATATTGAATAGAATGCGATTCTGACTAATCGGCCGCTGTTTACTGGTCTACTGAATGCTATACTATTATTATCACCATCAGACTTACTACGCTCTATCTGAGTTGAATAGAGCGACGACTCAATGAGCGCAATTACGTCCTCGCAGACAGTTAAGAAAGTAGAGTTTAATTAGCTTGTGCCATCTGTGTAGAAGTGGATTTTAATAATGCACCTGCATATTGAAAAAGTAATGCCTTATGCTTTAGCTTACCGTATCGTTTTGTACTGCAAGAGACAACAGTGTGGCTTCACAATGCTTTCAGAGGCTGTACGGTAACAAAGGACAGTCGTGTTGCAAAGCTGTCTGTTTGTCGGTCAAATTGCTGTCTTTTACAAGATTATAGGCCTATTGGCAGCCCACATAAAGAAGCGACAGGAACTACAAGTGCGTTTTGTGACGTGATTTTTGTGTCTATGGTAGGGTTTATTGGGTACAAGAATAAAGAAAGTTGTTTCTGGCATTGTGTGAAAAACTGATGACCTTCATTTTCGAGGTCGTTCGACCTTTATTGTCAAATGTTAATATCTGATACGCAAAACATTCATCGTTAGGATGCTATGTATACTTTTTAACAGTGTTATTTAGATGACTGTTCACCAATTAAAGTGCGATTAGCAATTGGTTACTAGAGAATATACTTACTCATTATCTGCTATGCATAAAGAGAAATTCTCAACCCAAGGTAGGTTGAACGGGGTTGTGGAAATCCAACAGAGTCATTATTAGCATCGTATAACAATAGTATGACCATCGTATGACCTTACAGCTCTAGGTCATTTGACCTGTTGCGGTTAATCTTAGTTCATCATTGTCTGGTCGTGGAATTCCGAAAAGACAATACGCAACATTGTATAACCCTCGGACGACTTTGTAGCTTCAGTTCAATGTAGTTTGACCTGTTAGGGTTAATCCATGGTTACTCAGGAACTACAAGTGTTGGATTAGTGTTCTTGATGTCTATTGCATGGCTTCGGGATTGCGTAATCGGTAATCCCAAAACAGTATAGTAACATTGTACGATCTTGCAGCTCAAGGTCATTTGATCTGCTATGGTCGACCTTTGGTTTCCCAGAAACTGCAAGCGATAGAACTGTGATTATGGGTTTTGTTTTGTGGAAGGATTACACCACTTTAATTAAAAATGAGATTAGTCATTACACGCAGTCATTCACAGAAAAACAGTGACAGCAAACGTTCTATGACAATCGACTAACCTCGAATGTCAAGGTCGTGCGAACCGTTACAGATCAATTAGCTGCTGTTAGCCTGCTACTTGACATTATGGATTATAGAATGTAAGTGTAATAATATAACAGTGTGACAGATATGTGTTTTTGGATTTCTTGAAGAAGAAGGCCCTATAGTCTGGACTCGAGCTCGCCTTTCTAAGACTCATGGCTGCGGACACATAAATGGTCACTTGGAACGTCACGGCGAGTGACGTATCACGTGTTCCGTGAAATATAATTACTGCACAGTGTCAAACATGGGCTTTTAGAATTCCCTGTAGTAGAAAACTTTAGTTTTGACACCGAGATCACCTTTCTAAGACTTATGGTTGAATCAGGTTGATGTAATTGGTAAATTCAATCGTCACGGTGAGTGACCTCACGTTACTTGTTCCGCAAGAAATAATTGTTAAAAATGCGTGTTTCGAATTCCACCCTCCCAAAAATTATAACTTGACATCAGTGTCGTCCATATAAGATAATTCTTTAAGAGTAACCATTCATCCAATGCAACTTCAATTTTGTCGTAAAAGTGTGACGCCATGTCACACGGCGTTATGTAAGAGTAACTTTATGAAACGAAAACCAGTTACATATTCAGGAAACGTCGTCAGAGGAATATTGAATATCTCTTCCCGTGTAAAGTCATGCATGAAAACCCGCTCCGGAGAGGGGTGGTAAAATTACCCCTCCATTCCAGGGTGTGGCAAGAAGGCATGCAGGGATCGCTTGGAACCCGAACGCATCGGAACGGTGTTCCGGTTCTTTTTTGGCAGGAACATTTCGTTACATTATTTTCATATAGTATTTACCTAGATTAACATGCATGGTACCAGAAGCTGGCGTTCTGGTTCCATTTTGTTAATTAAGGACAAGATCACTGCATGAAGGTTAAATCTATTTTCCATTTGTCTTCATGACAGAAGTGCCAATATTATAGGTTACCGAAAACACGGCTAAACTTTGGGAACACCATTTCCGCTAGGGGGCTTGTTCAACAGAGACGAGTAGGTTTATGTAGCGTGCAAATATGAATCTAAATATGCTGGAAGAAGGCTTTCCTGATCCGAACTAGAACAGTATTTCAAACACGCGCATGTAACGAATATCGTCTGTGTGCTGGCATACCAAATCGCTGGTTGGCATTTCTCAGTGATTGCCGCCCGATACGATGCGATGTCTAATTTATGATGAGCCACGTACGATTTATCAGATTCAGCCTAAGGGGCTTCGTGGTATAGCAATGCGAGGAGACTTGGTAACGAAAGATTTACGCCGTGCCTTAATAAGCGCCACCCTTTCCGTAATTCGGTCGATGAAGAAGGAACACGTTTCGAAGCGACTTCTTCTAATTTCAACAAGATTGCACTTGACCTTCTCCGTCGCTCTCTGTCTCTGTCTCTGTCTGTGTGTCTCTCTGTCAGTGTCCATATGTGCGTGTTATATGTAAAGGGGTCAATAAGTGGGAAACACGTGTAGGCTATGTCTACAACTGTGACTGTTAGAAGCAGGGGCAGACAAGCGGAGAGGAAGGCATACATTAGGCGTTCACTCTAGAAACGGAAAGCACTTCGTTGACCCTCTTCAAATTCCTGGATAAGTGACAGACAGACAGACAGACAGACAGACAGACAGACAGACAGACAGACAGACAGACAGACAGACAGATAGTTAGACAGACATGCGACAGACAGACAGATACACAGACAGACAGATTAGACAGATGGACACTAGACAGGCATACAGATAGATAGATAGACAGACAGACATATATAGTATACTGTATACACAGACAGACTCCGAGACATACATAAACGCACTTTGAGCGAAATATGAACAGAGGTAGACAGAGTGCAGAAGAATATGTGAGACGATGAGGTTCGTGTATACCTAGTAACAGCCTCCTCCTCCTCCTCGTCCTCCTCGTCCTCCTCCTCGTCCTCCTCGTCCTCCTCCTCCTTCTCCTCCTCCTTCTCTCCTCCTCCTCCTCCTCTTCCTCCTCCTCCTCCTCCTCCTCTCTCCTCCTTCTCCTCCTCCGCCTCCTCCTCCTCCTCCTCCTCCTCCTCCTCATGTACTCCTCCTCCTCCTCCTCCTCCTCTTCCTCCTCCTCATGTACTCCTCCTACTCCTCCTCCTCCTCCTCCTCCTCCTCCTCCTCCTCTTCCTCCTTCTCCTCCTCCGCCTCCTCCTCCTCCTCCTCCTCCTCCTCATGTACTCCTCCTCCTCCTCCTCCTCCTCCTCTTCCTCCTCCTCATGTACTCCTCCTCCTCCTCCTCCTCCTCCTCCTCCTCGTCCTCCTCCTCTTCCTCCTTCTCCTCCTCCTTCTCCTCCTCCTGTATTCGACTGAGTAAATAGCGATTGTCTATTTGGTCATCTGATATAGGATGAACTCAGTTCGATGATCTTCTGCCACAAATCTTCAGCATGAGCAAGCCTTTGAGGCAATCGTTCTTCCAGTATTGAGTGACAAATTAAATTGAGAACCACCACGATTAGACCCTACTCATTATAGAGATAATCGTTTCAACGACTTGCAGAGGACCCAAAGACATTACATATATATATTATATATATATATTATATAATTATATATGTTGAGTGTAACAGGTTATATACATATATTATAATTATATATATAAACTTCAAAAGCAGAACGAATTACATAGACTGAAGACATTGCAAACTGTGTGGAAAATGACAGTTCCTCCTCTTGTTATTCCTCATCCCTTCTCCCACTTTTCTGATTTTTTAAATTCTTTGACGCTCTTTAATTTCATCATCTATTCAACAGGTTATCAACCTCTTCAGGCCAAACTTTGAGCGCGTTCACGAAGTACGCAATCATGTTTTATCCTACGTATTTTCAGTATTTTTCAGTGCAACATCGCATATATGGATAGGCCTGCAGAACCCCGAGTGCTTCAGGCTACACTCAATGAGACGAGCTCAAGACCGAGATGAATATTGTGAAGTGGAGTATGGAAGAGACAAAGCTCCAGAGTGGCATGCCATTGATGATGATGATGATGATGATGTTGATGATGATGATGATGATGATGATGATGATGATGATGATGATGATGATGATGATGATGATGATGATGATGATGATGATGATGATGATGATGATGATGATGATGATGATGATGATGATGATGATGATGATGATGATGATGATGATGATGATGATGATGATGATGATGATGATGATGATGATGATGATGATGATGATGATGATGATGATGATGACTCCTTGTATTTTCCAGTACGGCATAGCATACATATTGCCTTAGAGTACTTTAAGTATTTCGCAGTACTATATATCATGTAACCATAACCATAATTTTTATTGTTTACACCATTGTACAAAACGTTAAGCAGTTGCATATGAAGACTAAACATCATACGGTACAAGCAATAGGAGAACTCGAAAGGGACCGAAGTCCCAATACTTAGAGCCACCTGTGCATCATCTTATATGATACGCGAATTGCTGACAGTTTCTGAAGCAATTTATCATCCGATTAAGCACAACAAAGTGAAGGCCAGAAAGAGAGAAAGAAAAGATGTCCATGTCGGAACAAGACAGCATAAAGATGAAAACAAAAATACAGGAACTGTCTGAGTGCAAATCGAGAAGGTTGGATAATAATAAAGGATTGCATCATGTCAGTAGTAATCAAAATTGTAATATAATAAAGTTAAAAGATGAAGTTAGTTATGGTTAATAAAAAATCCACGCATTTTTTAGTTGAATATCGATGAATATATATAGTCTATATACATATATATATATTCTATATATATATTCTCTCTATATACATATATAATAATTATATATATGCAGGCTGAGAATTAACTCGTCCTAATTTAGGTGATAGATCCTCCTTCTCCTCAACAGGTCAAACTTCGAGGTCGTTCATGAACGACCTCGCATGCTTATCAGCCATCTGTTGCGCATACATACTTTTCCCATGTAGTACTACATGAAATGTATGCATAGGACTAAATTTAAACTTTCTTGTAGTCGTCTGTGGGTCTTGCGAATAGTAGCACCTGTCGTACAGCAGACGGCTGTAAGTACTGATTGTAAGCACTGTTTGTAAGTACTGATTGTAAGCACTGATTGTAAGTAGTAATTGTAAGTACTGATTGTAAGTACTGATTGTAAGTACTGGTCGTAAGTACTGATTGTAAGCACTGGTCGTAAATATTGTTAATACTTATTGTAAGTACTTATTGTAAGTACTTATTGAAAGTACTTATTGTAAGCACTGGTCGTAAATATTGTAAGTACTTATTGTAAGTACTGATTGTAAGTACTGATTGTAAGTACTGATTGTAAGTACTGATTGTAAGTACTGGTCGTAAGTACTGGTCGTAAGTACTGATTGTAAGTACTGATTGTAAGTACTGATTGTAAGTACTGATTGTAAGTACTGATTGTAAGCACTGGTCGTAAATACTGATTGTAGGTACTGATTGTGAGTACTGATTGTAAGTTTGCACGCAAAGACAATGACGTGTCCATCATTAAGTCGTCGCCACGTATATGCTACGGCAGCCGTAAGACTGCCGTCTATTTTTTATAGCCTCTGACTATGATTTCTTTCTCCGATCTTATCGCCAGAGTTATCTGATCAAGCCAGAAACACCCTCATGTAACAAATACATGTATATATAATATGATATGATTATAATATAATACAAATATAAATATAATATAATATAATAACAAAAATAACATTTAATATTATAACATAACATTATTATGTTATTAACATCATATAATAATGATGTGTATGTGTTTTTGCTTCTTAATCTCACTTTGACAATTCCTTTTGATTTGACCGTAGACCTGTGGAGTGTCAGAGGGACATACCCCGCCCCCTAGGCCCCTACCCGTGCAAGCAGCGGACATATCTGATATTTGTCGCAATAATACTGATTACATTAAAGTGTCCGTTTCTCATAAGTATTTCAAATTAACGGTGTTTAGGAATCCGAAGCCAATTAAAGAGCGAGAAATGAGGCCAGGGAAATGATATCGGCCTACAGAGTACAGACTTCCATTTTAAAAGTGTCTCCACCTTTCAAACCAGATCGCCGCCCTGCTATTATAATAGGTAGCAACACATAGCCTACAAGAACTCGTGACGTACTCCTAATGCACGAGTTTAAGTTATCGTCTATGAGGCAGGCGTTTGACATATCGCAACATCTGATACGTTAAGATTGGCGTTTTAAGTCAAATCAAAACAATGGCACTGTATTGATCCCATAAAATCTCCTTTTCATTATGTAAGATCGGTTCCAAATGGGATAGAAGGATACGGAGTTCCATAATTGGGATACTCCCATGGCAGATCCTCACATAACAATCTGACTATTGCAGACTTACCTTTTTTTAATATAGCCCAGCTTGATAATCTGTAGGTTTCTGTTTTGAGTACTCTACTGTATGTGGTGATGAGAAATTTCGAGAAGTTACAATATACATTTACACCAGGAATAAGTCAAAAAGGACGAAGCCCCGCTAGCAGGACCGCCTATGCTCATCAACAATTAGAAACATAACCTGGATATGAATTATCAGGACCATTCGCATTTTAATGACTGCTAATATTATGCAGAACATGAAAGCCTAGAGGCTTTCTTTAATCGGCTTTTCCGTGTACCACCGTAGGGAACCACTGAACATCCAACAACAAACGAATAATTTGTACGTCTATTAGGGCTACAGACTAAGTATTAGATCAGTAATAACTGCCCGCAGGCGCTGTACTGAAACTGAAGTTTCTGAGCTAGGAGTTGCACTTGTTTTCGTGATTGGCTGCGATTGATGCCAGTCGGTGCTTTGTACGTAAGTGAAATGGTCCGCCTCTGCCAAAGGTCCCCCGGTTCACCTGCACCAGAACTGGGCCACTTCAATATACATAGACATTTCTTACCTATTTATACGCGTACTTATAATAGCCGTTTATACCCATATATCGTCGTTTGTACATCAGTCCGGTATGTTTGTTTTTGAAGGCGGAAGATAGATGAGCGTTTGAAGAGTGCGGGCGCCGAGGTAACGACAGAGGAGGTGATAGCGTCGATGGGGCGGAGCGTGTGTGTGTACGCGATGACGGTTTGTCAGGGCGGGTGTGTGTGCGTGCGCATGAGTCTTCTTCGGGTTTTCTGGTCCTCGTCCGATCACCGATCAAGGACTGAAATAGCAACGGTATGAGTCGATGCCGATCCCTAGATACATGTAGTTCAGAAACTGGTAGCGCAATCAATCACAGCTCTACTTATATACATATTTAATTACACATATACACCTTCACCTACACCTACACACACACCTACACACACACACACCTACACACACACACACACACACACACACACACACACGCACCCACACATGTATATTCATTCATTCATTCATATCGAACAGAGGCGCTCCCGACTCCAGCACGCCCAAAGAAAACAGTTTTAAGGTGAGAAAAGAACATAGGAGAGAAGGTCCTACCGTCCTAGGAAAGAGGCGAAGCTCCAGAGGGAGGCCATTCCAGGTCGAGGGGAAGCCACCGAGAAAGCGCGGTTCTGCATAGTGGAGGTTTCTTTTTCTATTTGTTTATTTATATATTTATATATTCATATATATATATATATATATATAGAGAGAGAGAGAGAGAGAGAGAGAGAGAGAGAGAGACAGAGAGACAGAGACAGAGACAGAGACAGACAGACAGACAGACAGACAGACAGACAGAGAGAGGGAGACAGAGACCGACAGACAGACATACAGACAGAGACAGACAGACAGACAGATAGAGAGACAGAGACGAATAGCACATGTCTATGCCAGTGTGTCCCTCTGCACTCAGGCAAGTGAGAGGCAGAGACGGTGAGTGAGTTGAGTGAGTGCATGAGTTTAAATGTACGGGCGTGTGAGTGAGTGAGTAAGTGAGTGAGTAAACTTTATGGACGCGAGACAAACGCCCATATATATATACATACAAAAACGTGTTTCTCGATCTACACCCGTGTGTTGTGACTTTGTGCATGGCACCGGTGTCATCCGTCATCTGCCAACCTTAAAGGTCGTTTTCTGACTTTGTACATGGCATGGGTGTCATCTGCCAACCTTCAGGACCGTTTACGCCAGGTTTTTGCGTGCATGCGTTCGCAGGTTCTTATCTGATATGGCTTCGGTTTGTCACGACGAAACAGGGACATTAGGTTCATGCAGTACATTGTACGATGCCTCCGAGCGGCCCTTTCATGGGACTTTATCAGATGATGTGCCAAATGAGAAAAGTCGGTTACCCAATTTCTATATTCAGGGCCAAACTTGTTGACTGATATGTGAATGTTGCACTCATAAACCGAACACATTGTTTGGCCTATTTCTGAGTTGGAAAGATGCCCTTAAGTTTACCAGTATGCCGATTATAGATAATAATCGCAACTGCGCTGTAAAGTAAAACGGAATCCGTTTAACGGATCATGAAAATCACCCCTAGAGAAACAGATAAATTAATATAATTTATTTAGTTCAAAATACATTAATTGTACCTGGACTGAAGCGTAATAGTCGAATGTCAGGACCGTGTTGAAAAGACAGATGTCCTAACTCGAAACTTGAAAATGTCATGTGATGGTGCATTCCAGTATCTTCAGAGGTCAAGGGGTAATGCAGAAGTTGGTCTAAAGCAACTTTCTGCAAATATGCGCTGATTAAATTTCCTAACATCTTCGGGATATTAAAATCTAAGCTGCACGCTCAGCAAATGAAAATCGTTACCAGAAGGCTGGTAATCATCCAAGCTGATGTCTTGATGATGGTTGTTAAGAAGTTGATTTAATGCGTCCGAGATGGATTGAGGGAGAAAGAAAACGTGTCGGGGTAGAGGTGCCACTGTGATCAGTAGAAAATGACAAATGAGTTGCTGAGTGGAGAGGTGTTCAGAATGAACAGAATTTGATAGTGTATACAGCGCCCTGCGGAACATCTCAAGTGAGGGTGTGGATGTATAGAACTGTAAGCTATCCATCAGCATTGAGAGAGAAAGATAGAGAGCAATGGTATGCCTCGATCCTTGATAGGGCCGTACCAGAGACTCTAAATGCAGAACAGAGGCGTTTGATTATATCTTTTTTCCGATTTCATGCGAACTCCTGTACAACAGAATTTAGATGGGTCAATAAGAACTTATCATTATTCATTCTGAGCATTTATATAGCGCCCCTCCAAGATTACTCAGGAGCGTTCCAACTTCCCAGCCCAGCCACGACTAAAGAAAAAGACTTGATGGACTTGTAAAACTCTGCCGGGTGGACCACAAGACGGAGCTCAAGCGGGAGGTCATTCCAGATGGAAGGTCCCACAACCGAAAAAGCAAGGCGCTGCTTAATAGCCAAGCAAGCCGTAGAACTTGGAGCTCACCCATCGTCGCAGAGTGAAGCACCCGACGCGCTGCAACGACGGACATTGGGCTGCAAAGATCGCACAAGTAAGATGGAGCACAGCCAAGAACGCAATAAGAGACCAGAGCAGCAATGCGGTATGAAATCCGCTGAGACACAGGCAACCAATGCATACATGATATTGTATGTAGGCCTAGCGACAGGGGCGAATTTCGGAAGCCGCCCAATAAGCCGAGCAGCCGAGCGCAGAACCCGAGCTAGTCGTCCTGGGACCCCATACCTACTCCTATACCATAAAATTTAGATGGGTCAATATCGTTA
>JACEVL010000006.1:1197279-1372279 GCA_020284085.1 Aporrectodea caliginosa | reverse complement strand
CTTCACTAAGGGCTAAACTAATGACTGATTTTTCCTCTTTGGTCTCTCGTTCTTTAAAGACGTTTCTTTTCCCCCGGGGTTTTCGTGCTGAGAGCGCCTCTGAATAGATATTATGGGAGAGGCGCTATATAAATTTTTAGATACGATACGATACTTTTCGTCCTCGTTCAACTGGTTTGTTTCAGATTAAAGATTTGTATTGTAATTTAATTTCTATGTAATTAGCATTTATAATCGGATGACATCCAATCCAGATCGGACGGTTGAACAATGAACACGACGTGCACAAACGAATAATTGTTGCTTCCTGATACAGGTTAAGCCAGGTCTAAGTCTTATGTTTCCAGTCCTCGTCGTCAGGTGCAGCAGGTGTCTGTCGGGCCATCATAATATTCGATATACTGTGCTCCCATCAAAATCGTCGCTCGCACAGGTGTTCCTTCCCGTCAGAGGTCGCCCGCAGAAACCTAATCACTTTCTCTGCGTTTATTTCTCTGTCTCTCTTCCTCTGCCTCTCTTTCTCTCTCTCACGCACTCGCCAACAGAGGGCAGGTGTTGATATAATGCAGAACGTACTCTATGGACCCCTGTGGAGACCGCGCGCGACCATGTCCCATAAATAAGCGATTTCTGTAGCATATGACGTCAAATTCCGTCACTGTACGCACTCTGGCAGTGCCAGTCCCAAACCTAGATAAAGGAAGAGGGCGACGCTAATGATCTTGTTACCTCACAAAAATAAGCTAGCAACGGTATATGAACCGCTATTCGCATACACATACAGCGGTGCGTGGGGCGTTACGTCCTAACAACGGTGGCTAACCGGGCAAGTTGCCAAATACGAAAACCTGCCATCCTCTTCCTATTATAGCACGTCACTTTGGCCTACGAGACACTTGGTCCGTCCAGTCAACTAAGTTTGGAGTTCGTGACCATCCTGGGTCGCCATCTGGGTCCTAACAACGGTGGCTAACCGGGCAAGTTGCCAAATACGAAAACCTGCCATTCTCTTCCTATTATAGCTCGTCACTTTGGCCTACGAGACACTTGGTCCGTCCAGTCAACAAGGTTTGGAGTTCGTGACCATCCTGGGTCGCCATCTGGGTCCTAACAACGGTGGCTAACCGGGCAAGTTGCCAAATACGAAAACCTGCCATCCTCTTCCTATTATAGCACGTCACTTTGGCCTACGAGACACTTGGTCCGTCCAGTCAACTAAGTTTGGAGTTCGTGACCATCCTGGGTCGCCATCTGGGTCCTAACAACGGTGGCTAACCGGGCAAGTTGCCAAATACGAAAACCTGCCATTCTCTTCCTATTATAGCTCGTCACTTTGGCCTACGAGACACTTGGTCCGTCCAGTCAACAAGGTTTGGAGTTCGTGACCATCCTGGGTCGCCATCTGACCAGGATTTCTGGAGACCCAAGGAAGACTTCTTTCCTGTTCCAACGTGCTGTCATAATCCAATGTTTCAAAGCGATGGCTTCATGAGGTAGGCCTACGTTTTAGGAACCAGAAACCTATGGAGATTAGTCACTCCAGAAATGCTTGTTTCCTTGCAAATAATAGTAAAAATAATAATTTCAACAGTCTCCGCTGCTGAAAGGGTTGCTGTTCATACGTCTGCCAAGTAAGCTCTCTGCCTACAACCCACGCTTCTGTTCCCATTACACTTGGGACCACGGGCCCTAAAAATGCGCACAGACGCGATACTCAATTTCTGTACCAACGCCTTTCCATCTCTCTCCATTGTGACATTTGTCATGTAAATATCACTGTGTTCAGATGCACATGTTTGTGTTTGGCTGCGAAAACTGGGACGAGACCTTATTTTTCTTAGATCAATTGTTTCCAACTCCCAACATATCCTTTTTTGTTCCTGGGATAATTTCTACCTCGGGTGAATAATAATAATAATAATAATAATAATAATAATAATAATAATAATAATAATAATAATAATAATAATAATAATAATAATAATAATAATAATAATTATAATAATAATAATAATAATAATAATAATAATAATAATAATAACAATAACAAATAACAATAACAATAACAAAATAACAATGACAATAACAATGACAATGACAACGACAACGACAACGACAACGACGACAACGACAACGACAACGACAACGACAACGACAACGATAACGATAACGATAACGATAATAATAATAATAATAATAATAATAATAATAATAATAATAATAATAATAATAATAATAATAATAATAATAATAATAATAATAATAATAATAATAACAGCAATAACAATAATAATAATAATAATAATAATAATATTAATAACAACAACAATAATAATAGGATTCATATACCGCTACATTACACATTATGACTGTGGAGAGTCTGTTACTGGTTGTTAACCGTATTTTCCGAAGACTAAAGGAAAAGTCTCTTGAGAATGTCGTTATCCGAACCGACCGCAATTTAACTGCTATTCATATCGAGGTATTTTTAACGGTTGGACCACTTTTGTTTTTTATCCTACCAGAAACCTACATCAAAATGTATGTCGCGCGCATAACTTTATTGTTCTCTAGATTGTTATGCTTGGTTCTGGGAATTGGGAAAGGATGTGATTGGCGCATTTGCGTAAGTTGTTTTACGTGCGCAATAGAAGCTGGTCGCTTAGATAAGCTGAAGGTTCGATGGATAGTTCAGGGGCCACACCGTCGGTTTCTGTTATCTGATTTAGAGTCTGATATAGAGAGGGATCGTCTGAGAGGGCTGTTCAGCAACTACTTTCAATCTGGATCCCGTGGCACCGTTAGTGGCTCCTTCTATTCCAGACTTAGTGGCCACCGCGGCTCCTGGAATTCCAGTCCTCCCAAGTGGCTCTTGAAAAAATGAATGCCTTGCATAGTTACGGAAAGTGGACTCCGAGAAACGACATACAGGAAATGATATGGAGAGGGAGAGGGAGTGGGAGAGGGAGAGCGAGAGCGAGAGCGAGAGCGAGAGCGAGAGCGAGAGCGAGAGCGAGAGCGAGAGCGAGAGCGAGAGCGAGAGCGAGAGCGAGAGGGAGAGCGAGGGAGGGAGAAAGAAAGAGAGGGAGGGAGGAAGGGAGAGACAGACAGACAGACAGAGAACGACAGACAGACAGACATACAGAGAACGACAGAGAGACAGACAGACAGAGACAGACAGAGACATAGAGAGGAGAGACAGACAATCAGACAGACAAAGACAGTGACAGATTGTGTGGGGTAGAGACAGATGTGCAGGAATTCGTTCGCAATTTAAATACCGGAAGCCACAGTTTTCTGCAAGTAACCATAAAAAACTTAGACTTCGGTCTCTTGATATCAGCCACCGAAAGAAACCAATACATGCGCCGGAAGCATCTACAGTTACCGACAGTGTGCTGAACAATAATTTCCTTTCAGATACAGTCCGATCAGAAGAGCAGTTTCTAAAATGGAAGATACACTCTTAGCAACTGAAATGCTGAGGAAAAATCTGAAATCGGGATTCAAACACAGGTCGCAGAGGCGAAAAACCGACGCGGTATATCCATTCGGCCACCGTGTAACCCATCTCCTTGTTGCAATTAGTGGTTTTGCGCTATGGCGCGCCATCGGTCGATGCCTTGTTCATTAGGCAATGACGCTACAGAAGATTCTAATTGTTAATTAGTAATTAATAGTATCTAATCATACTAATAGTTAGACGTTCAAGTATAGCGTAACGGGAGACCATGGTGCGTGTCTCGAACGCAGCGAGTTGGCGGAGTGGAGAGGAAACATCGGGTAAGTGCCTACCAACGGATGGACGGACGATGTGATTGGTGCAGTGACAGCCAAGAGGAGCTGTCGTAGGATGCATTCAGATGGGAATAAGATCACTGAACAAGACAATGACATTGGACTTGACAAGTGATCGAGAGGAATAGAGGGAGTTCAGCTGAACCTGTCGCTGCTAAACGTCTGGCTGGCTGGCATCAGGAACTGACGATGATGACGACGACGATGATGATAATAATTATCAATGATGATGATGACGACGATGAACTTTCGCGGAAGTCTTCTTGCTTTCTTTCTTTCTTTCTGTCTCTGTTGGTCTGTCTGTCTGTCTGTCTCTCTCTCTCTGCCTCTCTCTGTCTCTGTCTCTCTGTTTCTCTGTTTATCTGTTTCTCTGTCTGTCTGTCTGTCTGTCTGTCTGTCTGTCTGTCTCTCTCTCTCTCTCTCTCTCTCTCTCTTTCTCTGCTGATGATTGACTAAACCAACTATTTTCCAAATAGTCAGCTTGCTCTGGTTTCTTCGCTGGGTAATACATTAATTATATAGCTTCTCGATGTTAGACCTGGGACCCTCCTGAAGCGAGAGGCAAGTTCTCATAATTTCGTGAGTACGACGTAGATATATGGACCTCCAGATGTAGGCCTACATGATGCGATTTGGACGACTGCGGAGTATATGAACTGCGGGTCTTTGCACGGGGGTGAAGAAGGGCTTTATGGGTGCAACCGATCGAAATGCTAGTCTTAAGATGATCCGAAAAGCGTCCATCATTCGTCGGAATGTTGCGACTGATAACTCGTGCCATCCAAAGCACTCATCCGATAAAACAGGTTCAACGGATACAGCGTGCATCACGTCCTTCTTCGTGTCTCGCTGCTCATCCGCCTGTGTATTCTTCTATGTAGGCTTCTTTGTATGTGTCTGTGTCTTCCTTTGTGTAGGCTTCTTTATCTCGGTATTCCCTTTCCGTAGGTATCTTCAGTCTGTGTAAAAGACAAGTGTCTTAAGTATCAGTCTGTCTGTGTGTGTGTGTCACTTTTTCTCTTTCTATTTCACTCATTCTACCACTGCTTGTCTGTCTGCTTAAAGTGTCTTTAATATCAGTCTGGCTGTCTTCCTTCTTCTCTTTGTATGTCATTCTTTCTGCCACTGCTTGTCTGTCTGCTTACATTCTGTCGTCCCTCTACCTGTCTGGTAAACACACACGCACGCACACACACCCCTCTTTTCTTTAGCTGCTTTCCTCCGTCTCTGTCTCATTCAGATAAAAACACACAGACACAACGAGACGAATAATGTATGCGCCACGTTATATGGCTTCCGGACGCGTACGGCATACGAAACCAGTTAGCAGGGCTTGTCGATGGGACGAGACGCTCTTAGACGCCCTTGCGACCGGCCGCCCTCCGACCGATCGAGAGGCCCTCCGACCGCCCGCCCTCCGTCCGTCCGACCGCCCGACCGCTCGAGAGGCCGTAACTCGCCGTCAAGAGGCTCTTGACCGGACTTTCGTTCATCGAAACGACAGTCAAACAATATCCTCCTCCCGACCATTAACACACATCCACAGGATACATGCACCCGTGTATGTATAGTATAAGGCGCTGGCTTATTACGAACAGAACAACCACGCAACCGAGTGACTAAACATGCATATACATACGCCCACATGCACGCGGACATTTACACATGACGACACATACGTGAGCATCATAAAAAGTTATACGAACAAGATTAGCATATCGCGTTTTCGAATAACAGCCGTTCAATGATGCGTACACATGCACTCGATTGCATGTAACATCACACTTACATACTAAGTATGCTCCCGCAACAGCGAAGATAAACACTAAAGCATTAACCATACATATATAATATATATATATTATGTATATATATATATATGGTCAGTTCGCATAAAAATTGCATGTACCATTACGTATGCGCAAATATAAAATTTGAAAGCTATCGAAAGTGTGTACTTTCCTTCGACGACCCTTATGCGTGCCCTAACTGCATAACTAACTAATATGACATTGTGTCTAAGCATGCATGGGTCCTTGCACCGGGCGACATTTGCAGGAACACACTCAGAATTCTTTCCATCATGTGACTGAACTGTGTAGCATAATTCACACGATCCATGCACGACTGACTCAAGATAATACATCGATATAATATATTGACATATATTATATATGACATGCTGTGTATTATGCAAAATACATAATCCTCTTTACACGAGTGTTACGGTATACGCAAAGACCCTTGCGTACGCAAAGACCCTTGCGTACGCAATGACCCTTGCGTCGTGCTCCCTATAGTTTGCTCTACGATAGCCTATATTGATGTAGTTTTGAACAAGCTGTTAGTAGGCCCTAGTATTAAATATAAGATAATTAATTAGTAGATTAAGGGTCAATCAAGGATCGGCGTTTATGGGAGAATTAACGTACCATGGCAAGTGGTTCAGAAGACGTGCAGTCTGTGTTAGAAGCACTGCAAGTTAACCTGTAATGCCTAATAGCCCATCTCTCTCCTATAGCTGTCTCTTAAAAGCTGCGATAGTTTCCACTGAGACAGTACGGTACCACCATCCAGGATTCCAAGCCATTCCACAACTACACAACTCTTGCACTGAAGAATTTCTACCCCAATGTTTCTTTTGTTTTTTTTAAAATAATTTATACCTATGCTCTCGACTCAAGTCGCCTTACTTGGTACTAATTCAAAGAGCCTCTCTCACTGCACTGCCTCCTTTCCAGTGATAATGTTGTAGGCTTCAATTAGGTCTCAACTGCTCCTCCTTCTCTCCAATGTTGTTAGTCCATGCCTTTTCAACCTTTCTTCATAGCTCAAATCCTTGTAACTCCAAATAATTTTTGTAGCTCTTCACATTGGAAAGAAGAATATACCAGACGCCACCACTAGAGACCTCTTGTTTTTTCCAAAGGTATAAAATATCGGTGGCTCTTTAAGAAGGAAACGCCATCTGCCTCTTCGGGACATCACCATCATACCCTTGACGCCCTTAAGATGGCGAGACTCTAGACAAGAAAAACAATAGAGCAACATCTCTAACTCCAAACGATCTGACTGCTGACAGGCCAAAAACTAAACAGATGGCTTCCTCCTCCCTTTCCTTGTCATGATCATGATTAGGATCATAATAATAATAATAATAATAATAATAATAATAATAATAATAATAATAATAATAATAATAATAATAATAATAATAATAATAATAATAATAATAATAGTAGCAGTAGTAGTAGTAGTAGCAGTAATAGTAATAGAGATAGTGATAATAATAATAATAATAATAATAATAATAATAATAATAATAATAATAATAATAATAATAATAATAATAATAATAATAATAATAATAATAATAATAGTAGCAGTAGTAGTAGCAGCAGCAGCAGTAATAGTAATAGAGATAGTGATAATAATAATAATAATAATAATAATAATAATAATAATAATAATAATAATAATAATAATAATAATAATAATAATAATAATAATAATAATAATAATAAGTATAACAATAACAATAACAACAATAATAATAATTACATAAACAGCAGCAATATCAAGAAAGCGATTTACGCACCAGATGGCAAACTCGAATCCAGGCCAAATACGGCTATTTATAGGGCGGCAGAGAGAAGCTTAAGTCGGGCGCAGGAACTGGGTCAGAGCGATAAATCTGGGTCAGGGCAACTGATGATAAGATTATCCCAGCCATGCTGTGACGGAAACTCCTGCATGTGCACGCAGTAACCCAAACGAAAACGATTTCAGCAACGGACGAATACGATTTGCATTCTACGCAGTAACTGCCACCTCGGACCCCGCTTTCTTGGCCTCTGCATTCTTGACCTCTTGCTCGTCGTCGTTTCCCACATTCCAACCGAGTTGTAACATTTGTACCCGCTCCTCCGTCGGCGGCGGAAGAACTGCTTCCTTCTTTCCAATTCCTCGACCTTCTGCATGTCCGCCGCCGCCTCCGAACATGGTATGCACCGTCTCCAATACAGAGCATCTCTCTAACACAGTCGTAATTAGTGTATATATATCTTGCACTTTGGCTCGCACCTGCTCTCAGTTAGCGCGATGAGACCCACTTCGTCCAGACTTCAAGACCATAGAGTGCCTGGGGGTCAAACAGGACCATCCACAGTGCCTGGGGGTCAACTGCTGTGGTTTATTGAGAGGCGATAGAGACACAGAGACAGAGACAGCGGGAATGGGATCCAGACGGACAATGTCTCTCTGTGTATTCTTCTCCAGCGTCCGGAATATGAATCCAAGATATACTAGAGTGAGACACTTTGTTTATTGACAAATTATTTATTTGTTTAGCGCCTCTGACGGTTCATCCTACTATAGAGGCGCTTTATAAATGTTTCAATACAAAATAGCTCTTATTCCATCTGATCTGCTGTATTCTGAGCTGGCCTTTCTTGATCTGGTCTTATCATAATCTTATTTTATCTCGTATAGTCTTGTCTTTTCTTATCGACCCTGGACAAGTTGCTCATTCACAATAATTATTATTGTCTGTGAGGAAGGCGACGGGAAACCATCTCACTCGTCTCATCCCCGAGTGACATCAAAGCCAATGGACCTGCCTTCGGGCAGAGAACTCATCATCATCATCTCGTATCATGTAATGACATCTTGTCTCTTCTCATCTCATTTTATCATAATCGTCAGATCTGGCTTTTGCTTCGTACAACGGACCCAGTTCCAATGACATTCACATGATCTCATTTTGGCAGAACTTCTAACTAGCGAGATGTTCCATAGCCTAGAGCAAAGATTTCGGTCTTGCACTTAAATTAACACCTGTAATGATCAGCGGGCCTAGTGCGTGCAATGTCCAAAAATGTGTCATGTAATGACCAACGAGGTGTCATGTTATGACCAAAGAGGTGACGACTGACGTGTATATAGATCGACAATTAGATTTTTGACAGTTCATATTGCGAACCCAGGATTCGAGTCCTGATCGCATATGGGAATGAAAATCTGGCGTTCTTATCAATTACCACTCAACGGTAACTTCTAACATACAGCTCTCTACTGCATTAAACCAACTACTACACTGTATTGTTCAAATTCACTGTCATCAGCAGTTTCTAAGTTTGGCGCGCTAACTGCACGTGTAGAGAATCTATCGTCAGCCAAAGTTTAGGCTACTTTAGGCCAAGCGCCCACGAGCCGACAGCGCAACTAAGGCCTAAGACTAAAACGCTTAACAATCGATACACATTATATATATATATATATATCAACCTAAGGAACACCTGTGCTCATTATATATGCAAAACATTAGTTCACATTACCTCCTTCCCTTTCTTTGGATTGAGCAAATTAAACTTAAAAATTTGCGAAATCATCAGGTACTAAATTATGCAATAAACTTAATACTATATAATACAGTAAAATAAACAATCTTATAATCTAGATAAACAATCTGCTACAACATTTAATCGTCCTTTCTTATAATTAACTTCTACATCAAAAGTTTGCAGTGCTAAAGCCCAACGCACCAGTTTAGCAGACTTAGACATAGATTCAGTCAGATAAGTTAAAGGATTGTGATCGGTAAAGATGTGAACTTTAGATCCAATTATTATCTCTTTCAACTTATTTAGAGCCCAAACAATAGCATAGGCTTCTTTCTCTACAGTTGCCCATCTCTTCTGAGTGTCAGTCAATTTCTGACTTATAAATGATACAGGGCGTTCTATTCCCTTATCATCCATCTGTGTTAAAACAGCTCCTACTGCAAAATCACTACTATCACAGTACAAATTAAAAGGTTTTCCAACATCAAAAACATATAAAACAACTTTAGAGCGTACAGCATCTTTAAGTAAATTAAATGCCTGTTGATGTCTATCAGTCCAATCAATCTTATCTGGAACATGTTTGCTTGTCAAATCAGATAGAGGCTTCGCAATCTGTGCAAAATCTTTGATAAACTGTCTATAGTAACCAAAAAATCCCAGCAATTGCTTAATTTGTTTCTTCGTTTCTGGGGTTTTCAAATTAATTAAACTTTCAATTCTATCTGGATTCATTTGAATCGTTCCAGAACCAACCACATGACCGATGAACTTTACCTCACTCTTACCAAAGATACATTTCTTTAAGTTCAGAGTAATGTTATGCAGTCTCATTTGCATTAAATATGCATCTAAATGCTGTAAATGAATCTTCCAGTCATCTGAATGCACAGCAATGTCATCTACATAGGGCTCAGCAAATTCATTTATAGGCTGTAAAACCATGTTAATTGCTTTAACAAATGTTCTTCCTGAGTTGATCATTCCGAAAGGAACACGAGTAAACTCGTACAGTCCATTGTGAGTAACAAAAGCAGTTTTCCATTGATCAGTTTGCTTAACAGGACAAGTCCAGTAAGCACTTCGACAATCAAAAATCGAGATCACATTTGATTTTCCAACTTTGTGCAAAACATCTTTTACAATCGGCATTGGATATTTACAATCCACAGTGAACGAGTTAATGTATCTGTAGTCGCAGGCAAGTCTCAGAGAACCGTCTTTCTTTTTAACAATTACCAGCGGACTTGCCATTCTGCTCGAAGATGGTTTTATAATGTTGGCTTGAAGCATTTCTTTAATTTGTCGTTCAACTTCTGCTCGATAGATGAGTGGAATTCGGTAAGCCATAAATTCTTTTTCACGAAATTCCGGTTTCAGTTCAATTTCATGCTCAACCAATGTACATAGTCCAGGCTTTTCAGAAAATCGATCAGAATATCTGTTCAGTACTTCCAGCAATTGTTTTTGTTGAGATAATGTTAAATGACTAATCTGTTCAGGATCAAGATTCAGTGAATTCTTTTCATCTTGCAAGTCATTCTTCGTCAACAACTCAACCACTGAACCAAAGTCTTCATCTTCTTCAACGATTAATCCACAACTCATTGCTCTTGTAATGTACTTTCTGATTTTATTTGCGTGAATTATCTTTCGACAATCGTCACCCATATCAATCAAATAAGAGTACTTGGACCTTCGTTGTATGACAGTACATGGACCATGCCATCGTGAAATCAGTTTATTTGTTGACGTCGGATACAACACAATAACTTTTTCACCCGGTTCAAATTCTTTATGTTTCGCTCTTTTGTTGTATTGATTCGTATACTGTAATTGCTTCTCTCGTGTATATGATTCTGCAAACAGTAATGCTTTTTCCATATTTGCTTTCATGTCTTTCAAGTACTTTTCTGGTTGGATTCCAATATGAGGTGGTAAATTAATTTCTCTTGTCCAACTTTCTTTTAGAATTGCCAGTGGTCCACGCGGAATCTTTCCATACACCAACATATAAGGAGCAATTCCAGTAGTTGCATTCGGTACTTCTCGTAATGCCCACACTGTAAACGGAATTACTTTATGCCATTGCCTTGGATTGTCAACAATTACATGATGGATCATTTTCTTGAATGTTTGATTCCATCTTTCTACTAATCCAGCTGCCTCTGGATGACCTGGCGTATCAAATCTTGGACTACACCCCATTAAATTCAGAAATTCTCTTGTCAGACTCGCAGTAAAATTTGTTCCTTGGTCACTTGTGATCACAGAAGGTACACCAACGTTCATGAACAACTCCATCAAAGCATCACATACAGCCTTCGCAGTTAATGATTTCAACAGAAACACTGTAGGCCATCTTGTGCAAGAATCGACAATACATAAACAGTACTTGTGACCTGCAGCAGATGCTGGCTCGATTGGTCCTACACAATCCACCGTAATTCTTCTAAACGCCACATCTTCTCTTGGAATTGGAGTGATAGGAACCCTGTCCATCACCAAACTTCTTGCCTTTAACTGACATTTCTCACATGATTTGCAAAATTTCACTATATCTCTTCTCATCTTTGGCCACGTAAAAGACAACTTTATTCGTTCTCTAGTTTTCTCTTCTCCAAGATGTCCTCCAAATACTGATTCGTGAGCCAACTCCATCACTTTCATTCGTCGCTCTTTTGGTAACACCAATTGATATATCGTTTGCTCTAATATTCGATATCTCTTGTACAGTAAGCCATTTACCACGCAGAATTCAGATTCTTTATCTGGCGCTAAATTCCACCATGCTTTCAATGATTCATCTTGTCTCTGCTGTTCTTCGAATTTCCTTGCGTCTGCAATCTGCATCTGTTGTTCTTCATCTTTCTCATTTTCTTGAAACAAATCTGCTATCTCCACATCACATTCATTATCCTCTTTCGTTTCATTTAGATTACCATTCTTGCATGCAGCCATCTCTTGTTCACTCATTTCTGCTGTTATACCGTCTTGTATTAAACTTTGTTGATCATCACTTTCGTTTTCCTCTTCACTTGAACTTTCAGTTTCACTTTCCTCTTCGACATCTACCACTTTCTTTCGCTGACTCTGCAATCTCGTCGTTACATTCGCTTGCACATCTCCTTGTATCATTTTCACTTGTGGCACGGCTTTAAGTTCTGCAATGATTTCTGGATGCAACAAGAATCTTTCTGTGCTTCCCATTTTTGCAATACTAGCACACATCAATGTCACATAAGGTGTAAGTGAACATTTGACTTTATGCGGAATTACCTCTTCTTCCACATCGTTACAACACAGCCTTACATCAACTTTCACCAACTTTGCAGGAATGGCATCTCCTGCCACGCATTGTAAGTTCACTTTTCCAATCTGCTCCACCTTCATGCCTTCCAGTAATTCTTCACTAATCACCGGAACCTCTGCTCCAGAATCAATCAGTGCTTTTACTTTTATTGGTTCTTTTCCTGCTGTTCCACGAATTTCTACCTCGACGTACTGCAATACCACTTTCTTCAATGTTGTACTTTCATCTCTTCCAGCCATTTCTTTCTGCATTCCATTGTGCAATAGAATTTCTTTCTGAATATCAGGTGAAAGGTGACATTTCATCACTGACTTTACTTCAGTTTCATTGTTCTGATGTTCTGTGGCTTGACTTTCAGAATTATCAACCACTTGAATTCGATTCACCCTCGAATGTTCTTGTTTTCCATAATTTGAGGTTGTAACAGGAACTGGACAGAATTTCATCAAATGCCTGTCTGATCCACAGTTATGACAACGTTTCACCACTGCACCTCGTTGTTCGATGCTTTCTTTTCTCTTATATGGAGTAAACGATGCATTGCCTTCTCTCGCGACAAACCTTGGTGGTGATTTGTTATATACCTGACGTTGTCTGGTCATCATCGACTCTCTATTCTCGTGAACAACCGGAGAATTTGGTTTCACTTCTGCACCTCTGAACTGATTTCCTGTTTCTTGATTGCTCTTCCAATGAAAACCAAAATTTGGAGTGAACTGTTGATTTCTTTTGCCATTGGGAACAAAACCAAAACTTGTCTTATTCGGAATTGCCAAACCAATTCGATTATTAACATGAATGTCCGCTAGGTCTGCCACAACACTAGCTTCGTAACAATCAGTTCCTTCCTTCGACAATACAAACTGTAGTGGACCTGGTGGTAGTGATTCTTTCAACTTATCCGCCACTAACAAATCAAACAGTTCTCAAAATTCTTATCCACTTTGCGACTTTTCACATAATAGTTCAACAAGTTCTTCAGCCTAGCTGTAAACATTGTATACGTTTCTTCAGCTGTCTTCTTCGCATCAATAAACTTCGATCTGTACTCTCTCGGTGTCAACTTGAATTCTTTTAACAAGTGCTGTTTCACGACTTGATAATCGTCTAAATCATCGAATGACAATCTGTTTAGAACAGTTCTAGCTTTCGGAGTCATCAATGGCAATAGTAACTTCACCCAGAATTGTTCTTGCACGTTGAAACTACGAAACGCATTCTCAACCGTTTCGAAATATAATGGCACCTCCATCATATCGTTTGGCATTTTAGGTAACACGTGTTTCATGGCATCACCAATTTTCTTTATTTTCGAAACCATCGTTTCACTTTCTTCCTGTTTCCTTTTCTGTTCTTCTCGTTCTTCTTCTCTTCTTTGCTCTTGAGCTTCTCTATTTCGCTTCTCCTCTTTGAGTTGTGCTTCTTTTAATGCTATTTTTTGTTGTTCCAACTTTAAACGTTCTTGTCTTTCCTCTTCCGCCTTCTCCATGCTTTCTTTCTGTAATTTCAGTTCTTCTTGTCTAACCTGTTCTGCTCGCTCCAACTCTGAAATTCGCACTTTTTCCTTTTCTTCTTCACGTAGTCTCTTCTCTTCAATCTGTTGCTGACGTATCTCTTCGTCACTTTTCCGCGCCTTTTCAAATTCAATCATCTGCTCTAATCTTCTCCTTTCAGCATCTTCTCTATCTTTTCTCAATTGCTCTAATTGAATTTCAAATTGCTGCCTTTGCAATTCTTCTTTCTCTCTTTGAAGACGTAATTCTTCCTGTCGTGCATTTTCTGCTTTCTCTTCTTTTTCTCTCTGAAGACGTTCTGCCTTCTCTTCCTTTTCTCTCTGAAGACGTTCTGCCTTCTCTTCCTTTTCTCTCTGAAGACGTAATTCTTCCTGTCGCATTTCTTTCTCTTCTTGTCTCCGTTTCTCCTCTTTCTCTTTCTCTTCTTGTCTTCGTATCTCCTCTCTTTCTTTCTCTTCTTGTCTTCGTTTCTCCTCTCTTTCTTCTTTCATCATCATCCACTGCATCATCATCTCCATAGACATAAGTCCAGGCGGTTTTTCAATAACCTTTTCCACAACACCGCCGACAGCACCTTCTTCTTCTGCTTCTTCCTTAAGCCAGACTTCAGCTAGCGCTTCTAACATGTCCTCACGTGACATATCTTTCAGTTTCTCTTCTTCAAAACCAGCCTTCAACAAGCGCTGTTTTAATCTTTCAGAAGACATCTTCTTCAGTTCTGCTTGTTTTTTGACACTTAATTTCTCCATCTTACTTCTTTACTTCAGTGCTGTCCTTTCTGGAAAACACCAGTTTTCTTTTGTGTTTGAAGTATTGGGAATTGTTCTTTGTTTGATAACAACCAACTTTTATACCTTTGTCGTTGAGGCTTTCGTTGTCGTAGATTTACCAATGATTTGAATGCGTATTCACCAGTCGACGTTGTTTCGAATCCCAGACGTTGTTTCGAATCCCAGACGTTGTTTCGAATCCCAGACGTTGTTTCGAATCCCAGACGTTGTTTCGAATCCCAGACGTTGTTTCGAATCCCACCGCTGCTGCCACCAAATATGTCACCAACTCTTTTCTTTCTTAGTTGTGACCTACCTCAAGAACTTTCCTTATCTCTACATATAAATTGCTCAACGTCTTCTAACTGTTTAAGAATTAAATTGACACAGTTCTTTGAATGTTTCTCCTTTCTTCAAACACAGTTATTTCAAACGTACACTTAATATCAAAGTTCTTATCAATTACCACTCAACGGTAACTTCTAACATACAGCTCTCTACTGCATTAAACCAACTACTACACTGTATTGTTCAAATTCACTGTCATCAGCAGTTTCTAAGTTTGGCGCGCTAACTGCACGTGTAGAGAATCTATCGTCAGCCAAAGTTTAGGCTACTTTAGGCCAAGCGCCCACGAGCCGACAGCGCAACTAAGGCCTAAGACTAAAACGCTTAACAATCGATACACATTATATATATATATATATATATCAACCTAAGGAACACCTGTGCTCATTATATATGCAAAACATTAGTTCAAGTAGTACAGCGTGGCCTACAAAATGCAAGTCCACTGAACAGAATTGCACTCCATAAACCAATGCAGTCCTACTTGTTGCAGTAGAGCTCATGTCTTCCTGTGGTTGCTGTGTCCGGTCTTCTCTCGCTTGTGGAGTGACCTGTTTATTTGTTCATCCACAAGCTCAAACGCCTTGCAATAACGAGTCCATCACTGGGTTGAACAGATTATAAGCGCAAGAACAAAACAATGATATTTGTTTAGCACAAAGATTGATAGGCAATTGAACTGTTATCAAACGGAAATCTAAATATGTATTATAGATCAGCACAGTGATTTATGGCAGAAGATAATATAAGAAATATTGAAATGTCGACTCTTTGGCCCAAATATTATTAGAAACGATGTCGGCCTTATTGTGAAGTAAATGTAAACTGCCAGACAACATAAGTGGTGACTGCAAACTACTAATAAACTGCAACCATTTTAAAACTTACAATGGGTCACCATCCAGAATGACAAGGTTTGAAAATTGTCGGCGTTAAATTTTTGCTCTTTAGTCTACATAAGCCTAATTTTAATGTGGGGCGGCTAAATTACTAAGTTGTCATAATCTTTTGTCCGAACCAGAATCGTCGGCTATCTAATTATACTGCTAAAATGAGTGTAATTATTAACTTCAAAAAATATTATTTCGCATATAGAACGTGATTATTATCGTAGCCATATGAGACATGAAGCTTGAAAATCCTGTAAAGGATTTCGAGTTAACTCAAGTTTTAACAGTTTTCCTCAACTTTTCATCTATTTTACTGGCATTGCGAATAATCTGAGCTATTAATATGCCAAAATATAATTGATCTAATAGACGCTGTAGACGTAAAAACTTAGATAATATTTTCGGATAGTTTCGCACAGAATTTAACGTTTAGGCCTATTCAAACTTTGCGATTGGCCTATTAAATTAAACATATAGAACCTAGAGAATTGTATGTTTAGGTCTCATGTGGCTTTTCTATACTTTAAGCTAAATGTTTCATTCGTGATTAAGCTGGTGCTTCTCAGTACAGCGTTAGAAATTTCGGGATCACGATTACGACTACGAAGTTTCACATCCGGAGAAAGGCACATCTCTAGATGAAATGGTGTCAAGTTAGCCACTGAACTGTGTTCTGTGGCCTGTTTCGAACTAGAATAATTGTAGGGTCAAAAGGAACAGATCATGCACATGCCTGTATTGATCGTTGGTTTGCGGTAGGCGAGTCACGGTCACATTTGAAGTAAATCTGTTTCGACATGTACAAATTACAGGATAAACCCCATTTCTTGTGGTTAGGGCAGCATGTAGCCGTTATACCTGAGCTACATTGCCGTGTCAGCCTCCAATTTCCTTGGTCCACCCAAGGCTGTCTCCCATAGATTGAGCATGTTGTATGGTTGAAAAGAATTATGGTACCATGACATATTTGAACAGCGTTATAAATTCACCAATCAGGGGCGTAGCTAGAAAATAATTTCGGAGAGGTTTTAAATTTTCGGGGGGTTTCCATTGGAAATGGTCGTATTTTTCTACATTTTTGGTTTTTAATAACACTAATGCATTTATTTGAGGGGGCTGAACCCGTAAAATCATCCCTAAAAACGCCCATATCACCAATAGATGAAATTTCTCGGAAGTCATGCAAATTAGAGTTCCTGCATAGAGATGCTACGTGGTCCCGATCTGCATATCGTCGTTCGATTGTGGACGGAAGACCAGAGGAGGAATATCAAGCAAGCGCAGCGTTGCAGCCTTTAACGTTGGTGATGCTCTGAACTCTGTAGACTTAGTTAATTAGAATCATCAGCATTACTTTGTCTCAGTAATGCCGATGGTACCAACCATTATTTCATTTCACTCTCGAGTTAAATGGAGTAAACGCCA
Source organism: Aporrectodea caliginosa (assembly GCA_020284085.1). Classification (NCBI taxonomy): domain Eukaryota; kingdom Metazoa; phylum Annelida; class Clitellata; order Crassiclitellata; family Lumbricidae; genus Aporrectodea; species Aporrectodea caliginosa. The sequence continues at coordinate 1,354,879 of JACEVL010000006.1, read as the reverse complement.
AAAATAAAATTGAATGTAGAATAGAATATTCTTTTATAAACCAATTGCAAACCGTATTTTGTTGTGCAAACCATACATGATCATGCTAAGATAGTATTATTGCTTGATGATAACAATAGAAATTATGAAATAATGATACATTAAGCATCCTAATGATGAATGTTTTCGTCAGTAGATCGTCGACAGACGGTATAACGGACATTATAAGCACATGATGGAAATATTCAAACGCTTTAGAGTCCTTTAAATTATTAAATTCAGTACGAACAGCTACGTTTGGTGCAGTAGTTAGACGTTGTCATTGGCTCGCACCTAAAACAAGTCGTTTCAAAGTGTAATCTGATCTAACAGATGGTTAGGAAACCCTGATAAATATCTTAACCAAATGACCTATAATCTCTGTTCCTTACTCACCCCTCACACAAATAGGTACTGCACCCAGTCAGTGGAGGTTGCGACGCTTGATATTTATCCTGCAGCCGCCTGCGAAAGATTTTGGGCTGTTCTCCGTCGCTCGGCCAAAGCTTAGGAATTCGCCGTTCAATTAAGTTCGTTCTGTTAATTTCTTTGATGTCATTCGGGTCCAAACTTAAGACTCATCTCTTTCAACTGCATATATACTCACCGTACCCTGGTTTCCGGTTTCTTTGATCTATTGAATTTCGACCTGGCTTTTCCAATGGAGTATGGGTTTTGTTTGCGATTTCACTCTATAAGCAACCATAGACCGTTGTCTTGTACATTATAACAAAGGCGCTATAGAAGTCACTAAATTAGATTAGATAGATTAAATCCAGGACATGATTAGATTAGATAGATAAAATCATCAACATGATTATATTAGACAGATTAAATCCACGACATGATTATATTAGACAGATAAAATCATCAACATGATTATATTAGACAGATTAAATCCACGACATGATTATATTAGACAGAAAAAATCATCAACATGATTATATTATAGACAGATTAAATCCACGACATGATTATATTAGACAGATTAAATCTACGACATGATTATATTAGACAGATTAAATACACGACATGATTAGATTAGACAGATAAAATCATCAACATGATTATATTAGACAGATTAAATCCACGACATGATAATATTAGACAGATTAAATCCACGACATGATTATATTAGACAGATTAAATCCACGACATGATTATATTAGACAGATTAAATCCACGACATGATTATATTAGACAGATTAAATCCACGACATGATTATATTAGACAGATAAAATCATCAACATCTACGCCCAATTGAAGACTTTCTGTATGATCAGGCCTGGCTTGGGAGCGCCTCTGAGTAGAGCCCTTGAAGAGGCGCTATATAAATTTTATGATTGATTGATTGATTGATTGATTAGATTAGATAGGTTAAATCCACGACATGATTATATTAGACAGATTAAATCCACGACATGATTAGATTAGATAGGTTAAATCCACGACATGATTATATTAGACAGATAAAATCATCAACATGATTATATTAGACAGATTAAATCCACGACATGATTATATTAGACAGATTAAATCCACGACATGATTATATTAGACAGAAAAAATCATCAACATGATTATATTAGACAGATTAAATCCACGACATGATTATATTAGACAGATAAAATCCTCGACATGATTATATTAGACAGATTAAATCCACGACATGATTAGATTAGATAGATTAAATTCAAGGCATGAGTTCCAGTTATCTTTGTTCCGTCAACGGTTGAATGTTCCGCACTAGATTTTGCGGTCAACATCAATGAAGAGTTTTTGTGCAGATTTTCTAATTAAATTCTCTAAACTTCTCTTCCGGATCCTTGGAGTTTTTGTTGTGTGTGATTGTGTCATAAGCGATTATAAGTAGCACGAAGGATGCGGGTTCTAATCTCTCTGAACCGCTCAACGCTTGGACACTGTGACTTTGACATAGGCTTCATCATTAATATTGGCTCTATATATAGTTTATATACATAGTATCATAATTTATTAATACTAATAGGCAGTGCTTTTTTTCTAGGAAAAAAGGTTCCGGAACTCAACAAATTCAGAACAATTATAGGGGCATATTTTATGCTTATATTTTTATTAGATATATATCAATATCAATAAACACTGAAAGCACTGAAATTAAATTAAAGTATCTAAGTAATTTAAAATAATTTTGTATTAAAAATTTTAATTAACTAAATTATTTTTAGTAGCTGAAAAAAGGTCCCGGAATGCCGTTCCGGACCGCTCCGGCTGAAAAAAGCACTGCTAATAGGCAACGACTGTATGGCTTCTAATGGAACCTGTGTCGTCTTACTAGACATATCACGTCTGTATCTATTATATTTGGACACAGAATCGTTTGAATACACGTCGCTTATGAGTTTAGATGATTAGATCTACTTCTACAGTACTCGACTTATCTAAGGACTTCTATACCGCAGTTTTCATTGTGCACAGGACAACAATCGACGGCCCTTTTTCTTCTTCCTTTCTCTCCATCCTTCCTTTTATCTATCTTCCCAGCTTTCCTTCCTTCATTCCTTCATTCCTTCCTTTCTCCTACCGTCAGTCCTCTCTGTATTGATCTGTCTGTCTGTCTGTCTGTCTGTCTGTCTGTCTGTCTGTCTGTCTGTCTGTCTGTCTGTCTGTCTGTCCGTCTGTCTGTCTGTCTGTCTGCTACACAGAAGTCACTCTAAAAACATGACGTCATTAAATCATGAGTCGTTCGTTTACAAATAATGACGCTAACTGAGAATTGGGTCACTGTTTTACCGGGCCACAACGTACAGTGACAGACGCGCATACATGCCAATTCAGCGTAGCATATCTCCGGGAGGGAGCCTGATTCACGTTCTCGCAGGGGGCACACGCGGCAGGGTTCGTCCGCCCGAACGTTCGACCGGCGAAGACCGGGGCGTCACGGGGGAAATGACTTAGGAGTGGCGCTCGCCGTGTTGCCGATAGGAAACGTCGTCGTAAAGCGGTTGGATAGAGCGCAATAAATCACCGCTTGTGTCGCTGGCGTAGGAGCGCTTTCGCCGCCGCAGGTGCGCCAGCTGGAATTCACAAAAACCGATATCCGGCTGTTCCTATATCGCCCCGGCGGCGGCGGTGGTAGCAACAGGAGCGGTCCTGATGAAATTCCAGGTAGGTTGGACGCTGTTCGAACCCGTTGACCCCGTGCGCACCACGCACCGAGTGAGCGCCAACCGAACATTGCGATCGGAGGCCGTGGGCTATCGAGTGCATGCGCGGCAGTGGCGGCGGTAGCGAATTCTTTAGCAAGTATAAATAACGAGTGCATTGGCGCCCCATACCACTTATCGCACTCGAGCCTCTTTAGCTACTATTTCGAACATTGTGCGATCCAACTAAATCTATGCGCTTGCCCTTCCTTCCCTTTCGAATGCCTCCTCCACGTCGCACTACTTCCTCCCCAATTCAGTGATCCTCACTCCTTCCTTCCGGCGATTCTTTCCACCTTCCCTACTTTTTTCTTCCTTATTGCCCTTTTATGTTTTCATTCCTTCTTTACAGGGCCTTCCATCCTTTATTAGGTTCCTTCTTGTATCCCCTCCTTCCTTTACTTCCTTCCTTCCTTCCTTCCTTCCTTCCTTCCTTCCTTCCTTCCTTCCTTCCTTCCTTCCTTCCTTCCTTCCTGCTCTCTTGCTCGTCTTTTCCTTCCTTCCTTCCTTGTATTTTCACTGCATTTTCATTTGTGTTTCTCTCGAACCTTCTTTTTCATTGTCCTCTCCCTCTGTCCCTATATATGCCCGTATGTCCGTCTGTCCTTATGCCCACAATCTATATGTCCGTCGTAGTTCGAACTGTCTGTGTATATATGTCTGTGTGCGTGTACGTGTGTGTGTACCTGTGTACCTGTGTGTCTGTGTGTGTGTCTGTTTGTACCTCTGTCTCTAGATTTAGACCAGTGAGCTGAGTATTTGTGAGATCAGAAAGTGCATAGCCATTGACGATCATCAACATCACTATCACAGTCGGCGGGAGGGTGCGTAGCGCGAGGGGAGGGGAGGCGGAGGGGGTCGGACGGACGGACGGAGTGGGAGGGTCGATTGAAGAGGAATTTCACCTCGATCTGATCGATGGGCGGTCAACAATTGATACAGTAAGGGCCCTCGACGATAGTAGCACCAGGTAAAAATACGCTCCGACATCTATGCGGAATATTTCAAGATGGGACGGAGAGAGGGGTAGTGGACCGAAGAGAAAGAGTGGGAAGGGGACCGGACAGAAAGAGAGGGAGAGGGGACCGGATAGACAGCGGAAGGGGACCGGACAGAGAGGGGAAGGAGACCGGATAGAGAGGGAAAGGGGGACCGGACGTAGTAGGCTTCTCAGACCGACGTCGTCTATGAGCCACTCAGCGCAGGGACGGAAGGACGAACGGACGGACGGATGAATGATTGAGCTGTTTACGACTGTTTGGCCGGGGGAGGGGACCGTGGGAGGGGGACCGGGGGGAGGGGGACCGGTGGGCCGGTCGCGGTGGGACGGACCGAGATAATTGTTTCGCCATTTCGAAATCTGGTTTATGTTCTGTTTATTCAATTTGAGAGCCGTAAAGTCGTAAAGCGAGCCATAGATCAGAACCTATTGAGAACTCCCTCTACCGGCGGCGCACGGCAGCGGCGGCGGCGGCTGTCGTCCGTATAAATAGGTAGATATACGTAGGTGTATGGTAATCATGTTGCTCTGTTTTGATACGAAGGCAGAAACCGTGTAAAGGACGTCATGGTACTGGCGCAAAAACAAAAGGCTGATTATCGATTCTGCAACCATTTATCTAGCGCTATAGTGCGGTTGTAAATGTGTTGGTGATAAGTTTCAATGTCGGCGAGTCTTGAGTAGAGATTGGAAAGCCAGAAAGCTTTATTATCTGTTTTATTGTCTATTTTATTGCTTGTTTTATTGTCTGTGACACAATAGATTATATATTGGTCTACGCAATAGACGGAGGTAGACTCAATGAAAACCACTCTTTACCGACCATACTTTATTATTATTGTTATCGTTATCATTATCATTATCATTGTAATTATCATCATAATAATAATAATTATTATTATTATTATAATTAGCATAATAATAATAATAATAATATTATTATTATTATTATTACTATTACTACTACTACTACTATTATTATTATTATTATTATTATTATTATTATTATTATTATTATTATTATTATTATTATTATTATTATTATTATTATTATTATTATTATTATTTATTATTTTTTTTACCCGAGGTAGAAATACTTTACTTCATTCATTCATTTATTCATTCATTCATTACTTCATTCATTTATTCATTCATTTATTCATTCATTCATTCGTTCGTTCATTCATTCATTTATTCGTTCATTCATTCATTTATTATTATTACTATTATTATTATTATTATCATTATTATTACGGTTTCCTAAATAAATTAATACACTGTCCAGCAGTACAAGAGAAAGGTCATTGAATGGTTCCGTAAGACCAGACACTATAAGCATTCAACTCATTTCATGTCTGGTGATACGAGATTGCTTGATAGACGTCAAGAATGCTGTATACAGGGCTAAAAGTCTGAAGATATCACGAGATCCAACAAAGCGTAACTTATGATAACCATGCATTCATTCACTAATTAATCAATCAATCAATCAATTAATTAATTAATTTGTTCGTTCAATCATTCTTTAATTCGTTTGCTCATTCATTCATTCATTACTTAGTTCACTCCTATATTCATTAATTCATTCATTCATTTATTCATTAATTCATTTATTACTTCATTCATTCATTTATTCATTCATTCATTAATTACTTCATTCATTCATTTATTCATTCATTTATTCATTCATTCATTCGTTCGTTCATTAATTCATTAATTCATTCATTCATTCATTCATTCATTCATTCATTCATTCATTCATTCATTCATTCATTCATTCATTCATTCATTCATTCATTCATTCATTCATTCATTCATTCATTCATTCATGCAATCAATCATTCGCTGGTTTGTTTATCCTATCGTTCGTAGAGTTTATATAGCGCTCCCCTCCTTCAGCCACAGTGGAGCGATCGCAGCTGAGCCACCACAACAGAGGAACAATAGATCATGAAAGGGTTCGTGGAGAGCGACCGCCGCAGTTCCTTCAGTTCAGCGGAACACGTGCATCTCTTAAATTACTCTGTTGTCTGCCTCACCAAAAGACTTGTTCCGTCGACTGAACCCTCTCTCTCTGTCTCTGTCTCTCTGTCTCTGTCTCTGTCTCTCTGTGTGTGTCTCTCTGTCAGGGTTATCGCAGTCGCTGCTGCTCGCCGAAAAACAACCCCAACGCTGACGAGAGGGCGCGGAAGCTGACACCCCAATCGACCCAAATCAATGAAAGCGTAGCGGCGAACCGACTGCCACGTAACGCGGTGCTAAATTGCATTGGGTTTAGACAGATTCAGCTATGTATGTATGTATGTATGTATGTATGTATGTATGTATGTATGTATGTATGTATGTATATATGTATGCGTATGTATGTATGTATGTATGTATGCATGTATGTATGTATGTATGTATGTATGTATGTATGTATATATGTATGTATGTATGTATGTATGTATGTATGTATGTATGTATGTATGTATGTATGTATGTATGTATGTATGTATGTATGTATATATGTATGTATGTATGTATGTATGGATGTATGTATGTATGTAGGTATGTATGTATATATGTATGTATGTATGTACTATGTATGTATGTATGTATGTATGTATGTATGTATGTATATATGTATGTATGTATGTATGTATGTATGTATGTATGTATGTATGTATGTATGTATGTATGTATGTATGTATATATGTATGTATGTATGTATGTATGGATGTATGTATGTATGTAGGTATGTATGTATATATGTATGTATGTATGTATGTATGTATGTATGTATGTATATATATATATGTATGTATATATGTATGTATGTATGTATGTATGTATGTATGTATGTATGTATGTATGTATGTATGTATGTATATGTATGTATGTTTGTATGCATGTATGTATGTACATATAGATGCACGTATGTATGTTTGTATGTAAATATGTTTGTATGTATGTATGTTTGTATTGTATGTATGTATGTATGTATGTATGTATGTTTGTATGTCTTCATGTATGTATGTACATACATAGATGTATGTATGTATGCATGTTGCAGCATACATGTATGCATGTGTATATATGTATGTATGGATGCATATATTTTGTAGATATGTAGGTATTTTTTTATGTGTCATGTATGTATTTATGCATATATGTCTGTCTGTATGTCTGTCTGTCTGTCTGTCTGTCTGTCTGTCTGTCTGTCTGTATGTATGTATGTATGTATGTGTTTATCTCGCTATTTTTTCAGACCCTCACAATGACGTTAAACATGGCAATCTAATAGATGTGATAAGGCGCACCTTCAGATAGCTTGCGAATGTTTCCTGAGGCGCATGTGGAAGCACAGTATATGTGGGTTTAATGGTTGACTATAATTCCCAAAGCATCGTTCAATGCACAAACGAGAGCGAAATGTCTACATACATCGTCGTACGGATGCGCGGGACCTACAAGTTCCCACAGGCCGCTGAGCTCATTGATCGTCGACCATAGGCTGGCTGGAAACATGTATGCAGAGCTCTCTGATGTATTCTGGGGCTGCACCGACTACGAAGCTCTTTCCATGAGTAGGAACTCGAAAAAGATCCTCTATAGTCCAACCCTCAATTGGAATCCAGTGCAGCGTCTCTCACAGATTATAGTTGCTAAGTATGCGATCCTAAGCACTTAAATTTTTTTCTTACTCAGGATACGATTTGTAGTCGCGAAGAAAGTAAGACCCTCGTCACTGGCTCAGATTATCCTGACTTCCCTTGGAAGGTATTACCCTGCATAGAGTATTCGCTGCTTTCGCCCGTGGGTCTTTCCCTCCCACTCACAAGTGACACATTAAAACTGACGCATGCACTAATTTAACCCGAATATGACTATCAATATATATAGACGCATTCTACAGTGGTGATGGGACTTTTGGATTTTGATGTATCGCACTTCTTTTGGAAAAATACCCGTTAGTGTACTAGACAAATTCGGTCATAGAGTAGGCTATTTGTTTATCGGACGAGTGCATCTGTACAACGGTGTATTTTCTACCTTTGCATCCGCCTACAGTCTGTTTAAATATAAATGTAAATGTACGCGTTTTCTAAATCGACCGTATGGCTTCGAACCTGCTCGGTTTTCAATGAATTGATCTGGTGAGATCCCTCACCACCGCTGTCAGTTTGAATGGGTGCCACACCATTTAAGGTCCCCCATGTCCGGACCGTGCTAGCCCGAGATTTAAATCTCTTAAATGAGCCACAATCGGGATACGAACCTGGATTCGCCAGCACATAGGCGCACAGTGCTCACAGTTCTTAGTTTTCTGCTACCCCGCTGCAACGTGCACTTTTGTGGTATTGTCTTTGCTGTAATATCTTGCATTGCGAAAAGGTCTAGCCCCTCACTTTCTGTTCCTTACCATCGCTGGTACAATTTTGGACCGAAATCCGGAATCTTACTTAGCTACGTGAGATAGTTTTTTCCTAGGCAGTGCAGGTCTCTGCAGGTACGTTGTAAGCGCGCGCTCTTGCTGAGCGGCGGCGGCGGCCAATGGGCCAACGAGGCAGCCAGGCCAACGAGCGACAAGCATATAGTAGCGCAGTCGGTGAGTACACCTAGTGACCCTTGGCTGGATTCGCTTACCTGAAGGCCCATTGAAGAGCCTGTACCGAATGACCTGGGAGCTTTTGAGCGCCTTAAATACGAGCGACGGGACGATGCCGCCTGGCAAGTGCGCTCACGACACCAACAAGATACGACGACGACAGCGACTGCAACTACTACTACGACTACTACGACGATGACTACGATGATGATGATGGAAGCGACGATGAGGAACCTCGTCGGCGTCGCCTCGAGGTCGCTCCTGCTGGTCCGCTGTAAGAACCCCACCGACGTACCAGGAAGGACAATCATGCAGCGATGTCCGGTGACGGTCGGTGGTCAGCATCCAAAGCCCCAACAGCAGCGATTGACCGGCGAGGCGACGACCGCGAACTACAAGTCAAGTGCGGCAGCTGTGAGCGAAGATGAAGCACCGTCATCATCTGCAGAGGCAGCGGCAACGATAGCTGTGGACGCAGAAGTCAAGTCCATGGATGAGCTGGACGGTCCAACCGGATGGCCGATCGTCGGCAACTTCCTGACTTACCTTAGGAAGGAGAATCGCGGAAAGATGCACCATGTACAGGTATGACAATTTCTTCATCATTCACCTCTTTTAAGTAACTATTTAGGTATTGCATATGTCTCAGGTAAAAAACAATAAGAATATTAATAATAAATTATTAATAATAACTGGGTCCCGTAAACAACAGCGGCCTTACTTTCGTATCTGACTTGGTGAATGTGACTCGTGCATACGAAGACACTCGAGAAGCTGTAGCTCTCTTTTGAGCGGCTCTCAATAATCATCGAGCGCTTCAACGCCGTCGCTTTTCGCGGTACCACCGTTATGCCAGAATAATTGGAGGAGACGTAATCGTTGCAGATGCCCAGTGTCCGTCTCCTGTCATTTTTTTAACCCGAGGAATTAATAATAATAATGATAATAGGCCTAATGATAATAATAATATCTGGGATCATCCACGCCTCCTATAGCGTCTCTTCTAGTATATTGTTTATTTTGCAAAAACAGGTTGGCACACCGCAACCTAGGACATAAAGACATACTACAATTTTAAGAAAAATTGAGGGAGTAAACAATGTTGGTTAATTGTCTCTTAAGACATTATTTATGAGAGACGAAAAGTACTTCTGATGTGTTTCTCAAAAGCAATAATTAATTATTAACGACAATTGTTTAGAAAGTTATAATAGCATCGGAAATTTGAAGTATCCGCATTGCTATCATGCAAAACGCACATCTGTCCTGCTTTGGCGCCAATTCCGATTGCTACAGGAACCAGTCAACAGAAGCCTATCCTCTTCCGCCGGGCCTGGCAGTGCTTCTAAGCAGATATCACTAAGAGGCGCAATATAAATTATGTATTTAATTATACGCTACATCGGATATGTGGATATGGCAAAGAATGGACATAAAACTAGTAGAAACCGCTGAGAATGGTTGAAGAACAAAGATCGCAAAATAGAAATAATAAATAGGTCGTAACGACGTGCAATGAAGATTGGTTTCTTGCCGTTATAAAAAAATAACAGTGAAATGACCTGCACTTAACAATATTATTGCACTTGGTGAGGAGTTATGTATACGCCTGGTAGACGACATTTGCGTCTGAATGACTTTCTCTCAATGCTTTCAGTATCATCTCCTTTAAACAACCTCTCATAGGCAACTCTGCGGGCACAAAACCAAAATACATCATCATCGTCGTCGTCGTCGTCATCGTCATCGTCATCGTCATCATCATCATCATCGTAGTCATCATCATCATCATTATCATCATCATCGTCGTCGTCGTCATCATCATCATCATCATCATCATTATCATCATCATCGTCGTCGTCGTCGTCATCATCATCATCATCATCATCATCATCGTCATCGTCATCATCATCATCTTCTTCTTCGTCTTCTTCTTCTTTTTTTCTTCTTCTTCATCATCATCAACATCATTATCGCATAGTTTGTTTCCTGTTGCTGAAACTCGGCGCCACAGAGAACCAAAATTGGGACAAGCGAAACTGGTTGACCTAGTTTCGAAAGCACCTGCTTCTCCCAATTCCGCACCCTTCCAACCTCCCTTCCTCCCTCCATCCATCCTGTCTTCGTTTCCACTTTAACTTGGATGCCTCTGTTGCTAACGGAATAGTTTCTCCGCTTGCTTCAACCCCCACCCGCTGTCAGGTATCGGAAGCGATCGCCATAAATCACCTTCTCTTCTTCCTTCCTCTAAAGAAGTCGGTCCTTAACAGCTTCTGCCTCTCCGCTCTTACCCATCCACCATCACTCCACTCAAGAGGCACCGACCCACCGACCCCTCCGGCTTCATCATCGTCCTGTCTCTGTCTATCTCTGTCTGTATCTGTCTGTCTGTCTGTCTCTGTGTGTCTCTGTCTCTGTATGACTCTGTCTGTCTCTGTCTGTCTGTCTGTCTGTCTCTCTCTGTCTCTCTCTCTCTCGCTCTCTCTCTCACTCCCTCCGCCTCCATCTTTTGCTGTCTGTATCTCTTTGCCTCACTCCTTCCATTGTTGCCAAAGGTCCCTCGGTCCTCAGCCGTCGATGCCTCGGGTAAGACTGGTGCTCTGCTGCTGTCCTATCGCAGTGAAAAATTGCCTATGCTGTTGATGTACACATTGTACACGTATAATCACTTCCGATTCTGCAAGCACTGTATACTTACGGAGGATAATGCGGAGTACGAGGAGGCTGAAGGAGGAGGAGGAGGAACAGGAAGACACGGGGGGGAAGAAAGACAGGGAAGGAACCAGACAGAGGAGGACGATGGAGGAGGAAGACTAAGAGGGAAGCAGACAGACACGGAAGAAGACATAGGAGGATGAAGACAATAAATGAGAAGGGCGGAAGAGTAAGAAGACACAGGCGAAAAAAGAACACATTAAAGGAGAAAGTGAGATGAGGAAAAACCAGAGATAGAAGAACACGGACGAAGCTTAATAGGGAGAGGAACAATCAGTGGCGTCACTGGGGGGGGCGATGGGTGCGGACCGCACCGGGTGACATCTTCAGAGGGGTGACACCCAGGTTGCAAAGTGGCTGTCTAAAAAAATGCGCAAAGTTTCGGATAAATTTATTATTTTTAAATTAACAATGACATAACAACACATTTTTCGTAAACCCAGCTTAATAAACTGTATCGATTTCCTGAAAGCTGAAACGAGTAAGATTAGTACAAAAAGCATTACTAAAGATTCTGTTACTAAGGGTGGTATGGTAAGGGAGGAGGTCAATGAGTTACCGCACTAGGTGACACCAACCCTAGTGACGCCTGAGATTGAATAGAAACAGAAGGGAAGGTAGATAGATAAGGAAGAATTTCAGGCAAGTAGATAAGGATGCTGGTGGATGCAGGATGGCAGAAGTAGACACACGTATGCCAGCGAAAAACAGCAACACAGGTAATAGTCATGTGGCAGATAGACAGACAGATAGGCAAACAGATAGGCAGAGAGGGAAAAAAAGAGGACAGCTGCAAATTGCAATTAATATCGTTTTGTATCGTATCGTATCTGAGAATTTGTAAAGCGCCTCTTACAGTACTATAGTTTTATTCAGAGGCGCTCTCAGCTACTCAGCGTGACAGCCCGAGGAAATAAGAAAGTCTTCAAGCAACGAAAGGATGAGGGTGGGACCCGACTTAAATCTTAATACAGATTGAAGGGGGAGGTCATTCCACATAGAAGGGCCCACGATGGCAAAGGCACGGTGTTGGGCCGTGGCAGTCCTTGCCCAGGGAACTAGGAGATCAAGTCGATCTGCAGATCAGAGAGGGCCGCTGGAAAAGACAGCAGACAGAGGTTTGCGCATTAAGTCGGAAAGCTATTTAGGAGCTAGACTCTGTTGAGTGCTTAAGACTAAGAGCAGTACCTTGTATTGGATACGATAACCTATCTGCGTATGAGTCTAGCAGCGTTCTAGTTGCACAGAAGTTATCTCAAGGCCTGATACAACGACATCCTACAAATCGGGGTCTGTGACTCTGTGGCGCTCGACAAACAAGGCTCTGATCGGACTCGACTTGGTCGGCCGTCGAGTCCCGCGTTGACCGATGGCTTATCGGGGCTTAGACGCCGATCTTCACCGACCGACCGGGCGACCGCGAGGCCTCGGTCGATCGGTCGGTCGGTCGCTCTATCGGTCGGTATGCGCTTGTGTGAAGAAGCGACCTCGGCTGACAAAGCCTGCTTTTGAGGCTTTGTGCGTCGCGCTCCTATCGACAACAAATGGCTTCACGTGTCAAACAGTCGCCAATTCAAACAACACGACGTTCGCCTACTTAAGAACTGTTACAGTGCAGCAACGCATTCGCGAAAAACATATGTATATATATAGTTTATATACATATATATATATATATATATATATACGGCATATATATGGCATATATATATACGCCGTATATTATAATATACTTACACAGATATATCTAAAATTCACACAGAACGCTTGTGAAAACATGTATAGTCTTATTCTATGCTGCATATCTGTGGGGGTAATGTGCAAATAGGAATGGGGTATAGCAAAAATTGTATAGGCCTATGTCTATATATCAAATTTGGGGGTAAATGGAGTCTATGACATATACATATATCAGTATTGTTATCATTATTACATATGAATGTTTGAATTATATATACAGTGCATTATTTATGAAACTGTATGGTGCGTGGTAGACTATAGTGCTGAGCCATTAATCGTCCACGCCACGGCAGAAATTTGTCTCTAGATTTCTGCTTCATTTTCGCCTCTAGCCAATTCAAATATCTGCCACCCAACACATATGCTGAGGCCAAGAAAATGAAGTTGGTAACACTGTATACCATGACTGCCTCTCGTGTTAGCTTAAACTGCCTTAAAGGACTGCTGTTTTTCTTTTTCTTTTTCTTCTTCTTCTTACTTCTTTTACTAGTACTACTACTACTACTACTTTTTCTTCTTCTTCTTCTTCTTCTTCTTCTTCTTCTTCTTCTTCTTCTTCTTCTTCTTCTTCTTCTTCTTCTTCTTCTTTCTTCTTCTTCTTCTTCTTCTTCTTCTTCTTCTTCTTCTTCTTCTTCTTCTTCTTCTTCTTCTTCTTCTTCTTCTTCTTCTTCTTCTTCTTCTTCTTCTTCTTCTTCTTCTTCTTCTTCTTCTTCTTCTTCTTCTTCTTCTTCTTCTTCTTCTTCTTCTTCTTCTTCTTCTTCTTCTTCTTCTTCTTCTTCTTCTTCTTCTTCTTCTTCTTCTTCTTCTTCTTCTTCTTCTTCTTCTTCTTCTTCTTCTTTCTTCTTCTTCTTCTCTTCTTCTTCTTCTTCTTCTTCTTCTTCTTCTTCATCATCATCTCCTTTCCTTTTTTCGCTCCTCCTCGTCCTCCTCGTCCTCCTCCTCTTCTTCCACTTCATTTTCATTTTCCTGCTTCATCTATATGAAAAGACCTATAAATTATACATTGTATACATGCATGTATAATTGTATATATACGTTTGAGTGTAGAGATATATATTCGTTTACATTAATACATATATCTGTTTATAGTCTATAGGCCTCCGCGCTCAGATGCAGTGAGTTGTGGTTTTCTGAAGTCTTTGGCCAAGTCTTCCGTAGCTGACAAATATACACGATGAGCGCTTATTTACTAAAGGGCAAAGCGAATGATGGAAAGGGCCGGGTACACAATAACCTCCCCGATGAGTCCACGAGAGCATGTGCAATGTCAGCAAGTGCGGCGAGCTTTTTAAAGGCCACAGAGGTCGAATTTTTACAATCGCACGGAATTCCGAACACAGTTCGAGATTATACTTAGATACAATATAAATATACGCATACATTTAGGCAGTAGGCCTACGTATATGTATATATGTGTGTATATATGTGTGTGTGTATATATATATGTATATATTATATATATGTAACACTCAGATGATTGTACGTCTTTCGCTTTTGGCATGCGTGGCAGTTCGCTGGGCCGCGTGAGATCTCAATGGGACGAGAGACTTCTTCGCGAAGTCTCGTAAGTGAGAAATTAACGTCAGGTCTCAAAGTCAAGTTGTGCAATGATCGTCGGACCATTCAATAACGTCGTACGGACTAAACGACGGCGATGGGGACAAAAACGAGGTCACGTGCTTCGAGACTATATAGGTTAGAGGGCCATACGGAGATACCATCATGACTGCTACAAGATGCTGTAGACTATATTATAGGCCTATATACTTAGGCAGTTCTGAAGCGACCACGCTTAAACCATTGTCAAGGCCAAAAACAAGTGGCATAGCACAGAGTGCATTAGTTATAAGTGCGCGCTATTAATTTTGTGTTATGTACATTAGTTATGTACACTTTATAAGCACAGTATAAAACAATTTGCTAATGATGTCCCGCCCTCGGTTAAGGCGTTATGCATTCTTCAGTTTATTTGTGAAGAGCTAAGATATCTTCTCAATATCTTTGCAACGGTTGAACGCCATGCACTTGTCACGTGAAAAATTGCTGAGTACATTAGAGATAGTCGCAGTTGTAACATTTACAGTTGACGTCGCGAACCTATTTCTTTGACTGCAGTAGAAGCGTGACAGAGGCTTGATCTGCCATGGGGCGCCGATGCCCTCCTCTCTCACCCCAAACTCGTCCAGAGGGCGGTTAATCATAACCCCGTAATATATGTCCATGACCCTCCCCCCAGTCCGGAATCTTAACATACGCGTGTTGTAGAATAGTATGTGTGTGTGTGTGTGTGTGTGTGTGTGTGTGTGCGCGCGTATGTATGTATGTAGGCTACATGTATGTTGTGTGCATGTACGTATGCATGTATGTGTATATTCATGCATGTATTTATGTAGGTATATATGTATTCTTGTATTACGTATGTAATATTTATGTATGTATTGTATGTACGTCCGTATACGTATGTATGTATGTATTCATGTACGTATGTAAGTAAGTAAGTATGTGTGTATGTATGATGTATATATGTATTCCTGTATGTATGTATGTACGTACTTATGTATGTATGTATGTATGACATTGTATGTATGTATGTATGTATGTATGTATGTATGTATGTATGTATGTATGTATGTATGTATGTATGTATGTATGTATGTATGTATGTATGATGCATGTACATGTATATGCATATTGTATGTATGTATGTATGTATGTGTATGTGCCTAGAAATGTTTATAGCCCCCTTCAAAATAAGACACTGACAGATATGCATGTAGCCTAATGCAGCATAATGTATGCAGCTCATAAAATGGGAAGTCGACAGAGGTCGCATTCTCGAACTCGGCGAATACTCCACGGATCGTGGATTTACGGAAAAAAGACCGCAAGCCTGTCATTCGGTGACACCATAAGTCCTCTATCACAGCGTATACGCCGTTTGATGTATGTATTTAGACAGATGAATAATTAATATAGCAGCTATGGAATTTAAGTAGACAAGAAGGCATCCATCACTCCATCAATGGATGGAGCGATGGATGTAAAGACGACCACCTGCCTGGAAATACTATGCGTGTTTAAGTATACAGAGCATTTATCATGTCTCTGATTTTCCTGTTTAGCTAAACAGAACATATGGCAAATATTCAGATCACGTTTAACATAGTTACACACAAACCCACGTTACACACACGCGCACCTAAACTCACGCGCGCGTATAGCTTTGTGTGGCCAGAGTGGCGGGTACACATGTTGATCTTGCGCATGCAGGCCTTTCATGAATATGATTTCATATTCCATCACGTGACGTTGACGTAAACATGTAAACAACGCCGCTCATATTGACCTGATTACAGCTTGGTTTTTGTGTGCCATCATTTCATGCCTTGTTGTCACCCTTGTGTATTATAGACACCGGTCCAATGGAAGTTACTATATAATGACAATTCATATATCCATACCTGTGTAGTATCAACGCAAATGTATACATATGGATATGTACATGTATATATATGTGTGTGTGTGTGTGTATGTATATCTGAGTGCATATGTATAGCTGCATGCATAGGTATGTCCTTGTGGATAATTGTATATGCATATGCCTGTATATATGTATATCGCTGTTTGAATGTATAATCTTTGTGTATATGTATCTCTCTGCGTATCTGTATATGTACATATATATATACAGTATATGCATATATATATATACACGATCTGTCTATGCCTACATGTATGATGTGGGACGGACCTATTTACAACTATTTTGCGTATACGTTACTGCTAGTGCTTAATGGCGCGCCGGCCGGATGAGTGTATACGGGACGACTACCCTCCTTACATCCCATGGTTGACCTGGTATCCGTTGTTATAGGCCCTGTCGTGATCTCGAACTGTCAAATGATTACCTGTTTCATTGGGCTTTCGTCCATAAATTTTTTTCCCGCGTAGGCCCCACCGACGGACGGACGGACGCGCTGCAGGCGGACGAACGACCCACTGACTGACTTCGACATAGTAACATAAGTAACGGATTCTCGTTTCGACCCATAAATTCTGAATAGGTCCGTTAGTGGTTGACGTATTTATGAGATTGTTTGGACGGATCGCCTTTCAGTGATGCTTCAAGCAATACATTTGCTTATGAATCCATAGTAGATGCTTTCTATAACGCGTGTATACTCATATCCGTGGAGCGAACCGTGCACCAAGCCCAGAACAAGGCGCTTCTGAGGAAAAAACCGGTCACTTCTGAGGAAAACCTTTGTTCGGTTTTATCTTTTTTACCCGGTGTTCCTTGTTTCCGTTTAACGATATTTTATGAACGGCTGTGAGGAAGCTGACAAATTGCAATGGATTGTTAAAAACGCCACCCATAACGTCTTCGCACGCTCTCTTTCTCGATTACAAACTCGTTATGAAACTTTAAGTTATGAGAATTTATGTTATGAGAATTTAAGCCTCAGCATGCTTCCATGGTTCGATTTTTTCGCTGGTTGGCTGTTGGATTGTGCTTGGATTGCACTTGAACTTGGTCAAGGTCAATATCCTCCTACAGGATAATCTCGAGCTCAGCGCATGCCAAGTGTCGCGGCCAATGAGATATGAGTGCGCGCTGCCTGTCGCTAAAATAAGTAATAACATAACCAAACTTTTCTACATATTTACTCCCAAAAGCACCATATAAAGTCTTTCATATAAGTACTTGTTTGGAAAAGCAAACCACGTGCTGGAAATATTTCAATGCAATAGCCCAGTCGACTGGTAGGCCTAACAGTTGAGGTTCTACAACACTTGAAGTTAAAAACCTGAAGTTGACTGATAGATAGATAGATAGTTGAGGTTCTACAACAATTGAAGTTAAAAACCTGAAGTAGATGATCTCGCCGATAAAACACAAACTGGACAATTTTTCATTCAACGCTAACGGTTCTCAATGTTTGGACCTCGGACCACCGGTGATCTCTCACTAAGACCGCCAGTGTGAGCCAGATGGTCCGTGTTAGCCAAGTTACTCAAACTTTTCTCGCAGCGTTCTTTCCCAGTACGCAACATAACAAGTTGCCGCGATTGAGTAAATAGCATTCTAGTCTGTTTTTTCTATTAGGCCAACTATGTAGATTCTATGGTTTTATGTCACAGTGATAACACTTTGCTTGACAGTCGTATTTGTTCGTTTCCGATAAAAATCATTGGGCCGTAGTATACTATAGGTGGTCCACTGTATGTGGGATTCGTGTAACTCTGGTCCCCGAAGCGAATCATTGAGAATCAATGGTCTACAGTAACACAGGGCCAAGAAGGGGTTTAATATATATAATCAACTCATGGGGTAACATCATGAGTCATTAACTGTAGGTCTGTTTGGGTTGGAATGCGTCCATCATAAAATCTGTTGATCGTTATTTTCAACAGGAGCTTGGTTGAATTAGTGTATAATTTAATACGGGATATTTATAAATGTAGCCTAGATGCAATATTCGTTATATAATCTACAGGACTATTCGATTACTACTTGAACGACTCGACAGGGTTTAAGAGTCTCACCTAAAGTCGCAATAAAGTCTTATTTACTCAGCTATACACATGTCAATACATGTGGCTCTATGTCTATTGCATTCTTACATTATACTGTACAAGGACATGCAAAAGCACTCAGAGATACATTTAGAGCTGCGTATATACGCTCTTGTGACTTCACATACATTGATACTTATTTAATTATAATTATATATATATATATACATGTGCACTTACTTATATACAAGTATACATACATTAATGCGTACATAGCTACATTGATACATACATGTAAGCATACAAACACTGTTCTAGAGCTGATTCTACTCTTTTCCGTTCAATTCTCTCAAACCCTTGTCACGTCCTTCACGACCTCCTCCCTCCCCGTAAGGTCACTCCATGGCATACAATACGCGACCCAGACCACATGGTCTCACCCTACCTAGAATTGATGCCTTTGCTAAAAGAAGTTTTATTATGAGAATGTTATATGACTTTGCATAAATGTTTGTATTATTTATTTTTCTGTAAGCTACTGTGCGTTTGCTGGTAGTCAAATAAAGAATATTCTTACTTACTTACTTACTTACATGCATAACGTTCATGCATCCATCCATTCGCACATATATGAACATGCACACTGAGGTAATCGTGTTGATGTATTATTTATTTTTCTGTAAGCTACTGTGCGTTTGCTGGTAGTCAAATAAAGAATATTCTTACTTACTTACATGCATAACGTTCATGCATCCATCCATTCGCACATATATGAACATGCACGCTGAGGTAGTCGTGTTGATGTATTATTTATTTTTCTGTAAGCTACTGTGCGTTTGCTGGTAGTCAAATAAAGAATATTCTTACTTACTTACTTACTTACATGCATAACGTTCATGCATCCATCCATTCGCACATATATGAACATGCACACTGAGGTAATCGTGTTGATGTATTATTTATTTTTCTGTAAGCTACTGTGCGTTTGCTGGTAGTCAAATAAAGAATATTCTTACTTACTTACATGCATAACGTTCATGCATCCATCCATTCGCACATATATGAACATGCACGCTGAGGTAGTCGTGTTGATGTACGCGCGGAATGTATTCTCGTAAATGCAAGCACATGCATAAAATGCGCATTATGTGTCGCAAAAGATTTCTCGTCGATTTTACATTTATAGAACGCAAGACAACAGCAGCTAATAACCAGTCGACCAGATATTATAGCATAGCAAGGTTTGAATAGTCTGCGAACTGAATTGCTGAAGTCTTTTTGAGATTTAGTTTACATATAGGACCTATGGTATACAATAACCAGCCATCGGAGATGTTTGACCTTGGACATGGAAGAATGTATAAGGTCTTTGATGCAAAACACTGAGCGGTCAGAATTTCTGGAGGAGTTATCTAGTTACGTGGCCACTGTTTAAAAAGTAGTACGGCAAATGGGAAGTTATGGGGTCTTGGGGAAAAGTATTTTCTAGCATTTAGCAGACAAAAAGAAGTGCGGAAAAAATATGTTGTTGCCGTACCACCTTAAAAAGTCGTACCGCAAAAACCGTACCACTAGTAGGCTATAAGCGGCTACGCCACTGGAATTATTGTATTTTTATGTCTTATATTTGGAATTCCCCGACCTGGGATCTTTTTTCTCTGTCCCTTCTTAAGAGATTACCTGGCCGCTATTTCCCATCCGTGTTTTCGTTTCTCTGGAATTTCGAACTCGCAGGATGGAGACTTCTCTGCTTGAGCTGAGATCCCACCTACCGTGTTATCTATCGTCAACGAGTGTATATGAACTGCGCAAATTACCGCAGTAGAATCAACAGGATGACTTCCGTGCAGGTTGAAGCGGAGAAGGGGAGCGACGGGAGAGAGTGAGAGGAGTTCTCATGGGAGATAGGAGAAGAGGGAAGGGATGCTATAAGAGCCCGGATGTTTACGTCGTTTGTGTATGCTTTCGGGAACGTGTTTATGGCTTCAGAATGCACGCATAGATGCTTATAGTCTAGGCCGATATTTATATGTATTTGTGTGTAAGTGTGGTATATTGCAAAGGCCTGCGTATATATATATGGGTTGGCGATGCAATAGTTTGCCTGGCTGTCGGCGAGAATTTATGACGGTAGAAATCGATGTACGGTCTTTAAAACGTGTGAACGCGTGCTCAGCACGTGAGAGATCTTCTCACTATGTATCTCTCTTTCTTTCTATCTCCCTCTCTTTGCCTGTCTACCTCAGTCTCTGTTTTGTCTAACTGTTTCTGTTTTGCTGTTTATTGCTCACAGTCTGTTCCTCGCTCCATTGCTTTGCAGTAGTTCCTCTGTGTCTGCCTCTGTCTCTGTCTCTGTCGTTGTGTGTGTCTGTTTCTGTCCTCGCTTTCTGATCCTGGGCTGACGGCGCGCTCTTGCGGTAGTATTTACGAGGCTTGTTCATTCATACGCGGCATGCGTTGCGAAACGCGGTCATCCGACGTATACTGCAAAGTGCTGACATATCCTACCCGACCAATGAGGGTACGATCGCGTTTGCACTCCCTAGCACGTTCTCCTTCTTCTTTGACCAACGTATTGTATTTGTTAATTTATATAGCGCCGCTCACAGCAGTGACCATTCAGTAGCGCTCCCAGTGCGAGAACCCCTATTGAGAAGAAGAAGTTTTGCGGAGGGAGAAGGCTGTAGGAAGAGACTCTGAAAGAATGGTAACACGTAAAGGGAAGGGCATTCCATAGGGAGGGCCCAACAGTGGCAAAAGATATAGTCTGTAAATAAAAAGAACCAATAGTAAAAACAAAGTTTTTTACTATATCCATCTAGTATCCTATAATCCGTCATATTAAGCAGTTACCTCTACAAATATATAGCATTTTACAACATAGCGTCCGTTTAATCAGGCACCGCACCCGTTTCTGTTGCAGCCAATGGCAACGCTGGCCAATCACAACGCTCCGTATCGGAAAAGGGGATTCCCCGATTCGAACAGTTTAGTCCCCGATTCTATAAGCTAGCCTCTTTTGGGGGAGCTGAAATTTTGATAGAATGAAGTGTGTGCGCGGGCGAGTCTATCTGCCAAGTTTCACGACGATTGAATGATTGTAAGTGATCGAACTAGTCGTCGCAAGATTTGACTTTTTAGCCTGTGGCTCAATCAATCAAGCAAGATGCAAGCAATCAAGCAAGATTCCCGCAAGTTAAACTAGATGGATAAAAAAGCGTAGCTCTAGTGACGACGATGACTACAAGCAGTCTCTTAGGCTACTCCAGAGAGACAACCGTAATAATAATAATAATAATAATAATAATAATAATAATAATAATAATAATAATAATAATAATAATAATAATAATAATAATAATAATAATAATAATAATAATAATAATAATAATAATAATAAATATGATGATGATGATGATGATGATGATGATGATGATGATGATGATGATGATGATGATGATGATGATGATGATGATGATGATGATGATGATGATGACAATAATCCCGATAGATATGACGTGTTAGCGACTTGAATATTTCGTGACCTCGGCATATGAGGGTGGTTGGTTGGCCAGTCCTCTCCCCTCTCCGGTCGATCTTCTCACCGACAATTTACGGTCAAGGTATTCACTTCAACGATTAGTATAAGAAGCAAGGGGAGTAGAAGTACCGAAATAACTTTCTGCTCTGGCGGGATTTCAACCCCGACTCTAGATCGACACTCGAGCAGGCTAACCACTAGAGTACTAGACTGAACCCTGATACAAAAATACAACGATTTCGTTGAGCGAATACGACCGATTGATTTTCACGGCTGATTGGCTTATTTCCAGAAATGCCTACACAATAGAAATTAGCGATGATTTCTATGCAATGTTGACCTCCTCTAAAAGATACTTTATGTTGGTTTCATCCATTGTGTATGTTACATTATAGCACAACTTTTATACAAATTTAGCAACTGTGTGTAACTTGATTGCGCAGATAATGAATGCAATGCCCATAAAATGACTAGCCATTGGCAGTCCAAAGAGTCACATAATCTAGCCCAATAAATAGTTTAACCTGCATTCGACCTGGTTGTTTGGAAGCATATTCCTAGTACAATTTGCATCATTTGTTCTGTACTCTGGTTCCCTAAAAAGCCGCATCTGACACTATTCGTTTGACGGGAACAGCATAGGTGACTGTGGGACCAGACGACTGAGTTTGTACATGTTGAAATCCATGCAACCGATAGGAGGCTTCATTTGCACTGAATGCCTCCATGTTGGCCGTGTAATTCTACCCTACGTAAGGCAGAACGTACACCAAGATCAAACATGGCAGCCGATTGGTTTGGACGCTGACCTTGCAATGCGAAGAGTTCGAGTTTGACCATCATATGGGAAGGTCATTGTGTACGGAATCGACCTTGAGCACGACCTTCACTCCTACAATTCCTAAGCACCATCGCTAGATGCTTGGTTATTTTATAGTGGCGCTGCATGGATTGGAATAGAGTGTCTTTTTCCTTTTTCCTCTTCCACATCGGTAGTGTAATAGCTTAATAAAAATAAAAATAATGATAACAATAGCACTAACAATAACAATATCAATATAATAATAATAATAATAATAATAATAATAATAATAATAATAATAATAATAATAATAATAATTTATAATAATAATAATAATAATAATAATTTATAATAATAATAATAATAATAATAATAATAATAATAATAATAATAATAATAATAATAATAATAATAATAATAATAATAATAATAATAATAATAATAATGAATTTGATGATGACAAAAGGGGCCTATTAATAATAGCAACAATAATAGGTACCCTACTCTAGCTAGAGAATAGAGGAAGGGGAAATTTGTCGACTGTGAAGCCTGTTGTTGAAAGAAGTATTCAATACATGAACACAACAACATTCTTTTCTAAGAACTGTTGATGCTGTTGTTAGAATTGTGTGAATAATGGACAGTTCCCTTAACTTTAGTCTACCTTAAATAGGCCTTCTTTACCTTAAGATATGGGTAGAAAGGGACTCACTCCTGGCTCTTCAAAAGTTCCTATTACATATATATATATTATTTTCATTTTTATTATTATTACTAACATTTTTTTAACGCGTGCAAGTTCACACAGAAATCTACCCAGAAATAATCTGTGTGTGCGTATATTATAGATTTCAAATACGAGTTTTGGCTTCATCTGGTTTTTTATTTTTGCACATCATTCCTGTTATAATATTTTAAGTTATATTAGTAGTAGTAGCTGTAGCTTATTGTCATTCACAATTAGTAACTAATTTGTAAGTTTACTAATTAATTTCGATTTTTTTAAAACTGACTACATCAATTAGTCTTTCATGTTCTCGTGCTATAGTTATCGTTGCTGCTATTGTTGCTGTGCTGTTGTTACAAGTGGAAGATATCCCAGTTTGATAGAATAATTTATACTAATTACTGGATCGGAGTGCTATCTGGTGTCAACAAGATCATACGTTTTACCCTGCACCACTCCACATGGAATGTCGTCTCTAGCTAAAGAACCTTGGCTCCAACATCTTTGCATCTGACACACGGATAACCATGAACATTGGCCTAGTGCTGCAGCTGCTGGGGCTGCACCAGCTGCTGGGGCTGCACCAGCTGCTGGGGCTGCACCAGCTGCTGGGGCTGCAGCTGCTGGGGCTGCACCAGCTACTGGGGCTGCAGCTTGTGGATATGCGCGAGTCGTTAGCTTCCGAGTCTTATGCGTCGTTGTCTAAATGTCTTCGCTTAAATTGTCTGGACGTCGTTTGCGACGCCAACGCTTGGCGTCGCTGCTATCGTCTGCTTCCGGTTGGGGGGCAGGGAGGGAGGAGAAGGCGCAGATGGGTGATGCTGGGTTGGCATGAGCTGCAGAGGCAGACAGCGACCGAGCGGACAACGGTTTCAGATTCATACACCTTCCGACCACCGACTGCGCATGCTCTTTATCGCTTGTAATTAAGCCAGCGCCAACGGAATGAGACGCAACAACATCTAGCAGTCGTCGACCCACCGTCAGACAGTAAATCACTGGCTCATATAAATGCGGTGGAGACCGTCGGCTTCCTTCTTTTTAACCGCATTACGAGCTTCTTTATCCTCTTCCTGGTTCGCTTCCTTCTCCGTCTTGCCTTCGCCAAATTTCTCCTATTTACACTTCTGCATCTCCTC
Source organism: Aporrectodea caliginosa (assembly GCA_020284085.1). Taxonomy (NCBI): domain Eukaryota; kingdom Metazoa; phylum Annelida; class Clitellata; order Crassiclitellata; family Lumbricidae; genus Aporrectodea; species Aporrectodea caliginosa. The sequence goes on along the minus strand of JACEVL010000006.1, from coordinate 1,329,903 downwards.
TTCCTTATTCTACTACTACTCCTTCTTCTTCTCCTCTTTCTTCTTCTCCTTCTCCTGCTCCTCCTCCGCCTTCTCCTCCTTCTTTTTCCTCCGCCAGCCTTCTTCTCCTCATCCTATTCCTTCTTTGGCCTCCTCCTTCTTCTCCTCCTTTTTTTCCTCCGCCAGCCTTCTTCTCCTCATCCTATTCCTTCTTTGGCCTCCTCCTTCTCCTCCTCCTCCTCCTTTTTCTTCTTTGTCTCCCCGTAATTCTCCTTCTCTTTCACCTCCTCCTTCTACTCCTTCTCTAATTCTTGTTCGACCTTCTCCTTTCAAATCTCCTCCGGTTTTTCTTTCTTCATCTCTTCCTCTTCATGGCTCTCGCTCTATTCTTCCTCCTCTTCCAGACTCTCCACTGCCTCTTCCGCCTTCTACCCTCTTGACGCGTAGCTATAAAACAACAATTCTGCAATAACTCTGTATTTGCAACCTTCCTTTATACTGGATGCCCAGTTCTACAGCGATTACTCAACTTCACATAAAACACAGCGAACAGATCGAACCCCGAATGCATTGATTAAGCTGGGTGACTGACTTGTGCCACGCGGCCACGAAATCTTCTACTATTGCTCAATCTGAAATACTCAGCGTAACAATGGTAACAATCGTCCATCTGCTGTGTTTCCTGCACCTGTTACTGAGTGGCTTGCAAGCAGACTGATCGATGATTTCCTTTATACTTTCTGCGTGCCACATTAGACATTCCGATGCGCATCGTGACACTGACTAATTCTTGTCAACAATGGTCCTTAAGTTTGTCCCATTATCTGGGAGGGTTGTCTGCATGGGAGTGTAAAAACTTAACCAGAGATTAAAGATACTTATCAATGAATGATGGGACTATTCGGGTGCCACCAAAATAAGGACACGGCGAGACTACGTGAAGGCCAAGAAAATCAGGACCTCAACGCCACTGATTGCACCCATTGCGCAAAGACAGTAAAAATAATGCGAGACACTGAACTGCCACTCCAAGGAACTTCTTGTACCACAAAAGATAGCACGGTCAAGGTCAAAGTCTCGAGCCAAGTATCTTCCAAACTCAACAGTACCCCTCCTGATTAGAAGCGACATGCTGCACTAGCGAAACTACTTTTAAGGGGCGTCACATGAATTGAGGATCACAGACGGAATTTACCAAAGAGTCGTAGCAAGTAGCAACAAAGCCATTCATGCAAGACTTCCTCTTTGATGCAGACACACTTGAATTGAACACAACTACACACAGGCATATCTTTACATTATGTTCTTACACACCCTCACACAGACATATATTTTCCAATACACACATTCAGACACACACACACACACACGGCCAAAAACACGCATAGATTACCTAAGAACCCACTCAGTGACACTCACACCTATAAACAATGTGAACAACTTGTTAAGGGCCATTATAAGGGGTCATGTCTGCAGGGTCAATGACTCAAAGCCACGATCGTTGGATTGCAGACCATTACTTACTCACACAATCACACCCACACACTCACATACCCCAACAAATAAATATTACATACCTTTACATATGCACCTAAAGATACCCACACGCCCACGCATATATATACTTTTATCTATGCACACACACACACACACACACTCACACACACAGACACTTACACACAAACACATCTTGTCTACAGGGTCAATGACTCAAACACCATGACTCCATGACTCAAACACCATGACTCCATGACTCCAAACACCAATGACTTCATACACCAATAGCACCTATTAACACAGACATAGCTCTACCCTGAGCACTTGCACATACCCACACATACGAATGCACTCACTCACAACAATACACTTGTACATCCTCCGTTATGCACTTGCAAAGCCCGTCTAAACTTACATTCGAAAGCACTGAGCCTGGCTCAAAGCAGCTGCTGATCGGACGCGTAAAACAACGAACAATTAATTAACGGTTGATTGAATCGATAACTCCTATAATAATACGTTTCAGAGTTATGGCAACGGTGACAGGGTCGTTTAACTCTGACACCATCCGTCTCTATGACAGATTGTCCTTTATACACCCCCAAAGGTCGGGTCACCATGTGTGCATTGCAGGCGCCAATATCTTACACGAAAGACATTTAGACTCGGATCCAACCGACTCAGCGGCAATTTGTTCTGCAAGGCCGAACAGTAAAAATCCAGCAGCGTTTTTAAGCGTTTATATCATTATACACGACACACTCTTACATACTACACGACACATGTCTCAAACTGTCTTCGGGATTTTATCAGATGTTTATGCTTCAGCGTATAAACGATGGATACTTTTTGCACTGTTACCGTCCATCATTACAAGCCTGTTTGTTTCCGGTCGGCTGCTATCTGTCTGTCTGTATGTCTGTCTGTATGTATGCCTTTCTGCCTGGCTGTATGTCTGTGTGTCTTCTGTATGTCTATGTGTCTGTGTGTCTTTCTGTATATCTTTCTGTATGTCTTTCTGTCTGTCTGTCTGTGTGTCTGTCTGTATGTCTTTCTGTCTGTCTGCATGCATGTTCTTCTGTCTGTCTGCATGTCTTTCAGTCTGTCTGTGTGTCTGTATGTCTTTCTATGTGTCTGTATGTATTTCTGTCTGTCTGTATGTCTGTCTGTGTGTCTGTCTGTCTGCATGTTCTTCTGTCTGTTTGTATGTCTTTCTGTCTGTCTGCATGTCTTTCAGTCTGTCTATATGTCTTTCTGTTTGGCTGTCTCTCTCTATCCTCTGTGTCTGTGTACCTGTGTATGTCTATGTCGCTGAACACCTCCCTGTCTGTCTACATACCTACCTGAATATCTGCATATCTGTCTGTTTGGCTACGTCTGTCTGTCTGTCTGTCTTTCTGTCTGCCTGAATGAGAAACGTATAATTCATAAATGAATAGACATGGTAACAGTGATCTATTACATATCCCTCTGTGGTGTTCTGTTCCTTAGATGCGTCTGCACAAGACCTATGGTCCGATGTTTCGTGAGAAGTGGGGCACCAATTGGCAGGTGCATGTGTCCGACCCAACCATCATTGAGGTCGTCTACCGCCACGAGGGTCGCTACCCCCACCGACCGCCCCTCGAACCATGGCTACTCTACAGGCAACTCGTCGACAAACCATACGGACTTTTCACTGCGTACGATTATTTATTACTACTTCAGTTGTTCAGACTTTCCTTTTGTTTGCCTTTTATTTACGAACGTTGCGTGAGCTTAAAGTGCCTAAGCACGCGACGATTGTCTGGAGCAACAATTGTTATTATTACTGTTATTATTATTATTATTATTATTATTATTATTATTATTATTATTATTATTATTGTTATTGTTATTGTTATTGTTATTGTTATTGTTATTGTTATTGTTATTATTGTTATTGTTATTGTTATTGTTATTGTTATTGTTATTGTTATTGTTATTGTTATTGTTATTGTTATTGTTATTGTTATTGTTATTGTTATTGTTATTGTTATTGTTATTGTTATTATTATTATTATTATTATTATTATTATTATTATTATTGTTATTGTTATTGTTATTGTTATTATTATTATTATTATTACGAAAGATGATGATGATGATAACCAGGATGATGACAGCGATGGTGGTAATGATGATAATGATGATACTGTAGAAATGGCATTGTTGTTGTTGATGATGATGATGATGATGATGATGATGATGATGATGATGATGATGATGATGATGATGATGACGATGACGATGACGATGACGATGACGATGACGATGACGATGACGATGACGATGACGATGACGATGACGATGATGATGATGATGCCAGTTATTCTCATTTTTTTTCTGACAATGCTATTTGTGTAGACTATACTCAACTGTCATGCCTCTGCTAACATGGTACACGGGTATCCCTAACTTAGCGGAACTTCAGTCCCTTCTGGGAACCCGATTGTTTCCCTCAAACGTTAATAAGATATTCATGTGATCTGTCTGTTTTAATTTCTAAACTTATGTTCGTTGATTATGATAATTCTGGATCACTAGCCTACTTGTAAACTATTCTATGGAAACAATAAAAGGATTGATTGATTGATTGATTGATTGATTGATGATGATGATGATGATGATGATGATGATGATGATGATGATGATGATGATGATGATGATGATGATGATGATGATGATGATGATGATGATGATGATGATGATGTTAATTTTCGTCGTCTTCGTGTACAGGATGGGCCCTGATTGGCTTTTGTACCGGACGGAGGTGGGCAAGCGACTGCTCAGTGCCGAGATGACGAAGGGGCTGATCGCCCCAGTCAGCGCCGTTGCCGATGACCTCGTCCGCCGCCTGAGACACGTCCGTGACAGCCACCCCTCGGGAGAGATGGACCTCGTCCGCCGCCTGCCCAATGAAATGTACAACTGTAGTCTTGAAGGTCTGTTCGCCTCTCAGTCTGTTCGCCTCTCAGTCTGTTCGCCCGTTTGTAACCGTCTGCCTGTGCTATAGTGTCCGTCTGTCCGTGTGTGTTCGTATGTATGTATGTATATCGGTGTATGTATGTCTGCATGTAGCAATAGAGGCTCGTTTTTCTGTTACACTGATGATAGGATAAGTTTATTACTATTTTATAATATTTTTTTTAATATTATAAATTATTGATAGAATATGAGATCCTGCGGCTATTACTTACCTTCGTCTCCTTTGGGCTTACAGTTGTATTTCAATCATTTTCATTATTTTAATCGATTTGGCCAATTGATTTCTTGGGAGCAGCAAAACTGCATTTGCGTTTGGGCTTGTTACAAAGCGCAGTCTCAGATACAAATACTCATGCATAAAATGCATAAATAAGCTACTTGAGCAGATGCTTAGAGATTAACGTTTTAATCAATTAAACGCATGTCCTGCTTTTAATAAAAGTATGGCAGCCAGTTTTCATTACTCAGTAACAGCACAACTGAAATAAACAACACTAGCTCACCTAGCAACCGGCCTACATGTAACGTATGTAACGCATTCATAGCCTACCAAAGTGTGATAAGTGTCGATTGATTATAATTATCCACTAATAACAATGTATAGGAGGAGGTCTTACATGTATATTAGCCGACCTGCTGTTACTACTACTACTACTATACTACTACTACTACTATTCCTTTATTTCAAAAACTCGTTGACACAAACGCAACAAGATTACAAAATCAACAGTTTAGATATCGATTAGACAAAAAATAATATATAGTCAAATAGATAAGAGGGTTAGGAATGTATTAATGACTGAGACCTATTGCTAAAGAGAAAATGATTGTTTAGCCAATGCACCATAAAGTACTCTAGGTATGAAATTTCGATAATCCCTATCCGGCAGAGTGAAATCATGAGGCCGGGGCCGCAGATTATAATGACGAGTAATTATTGGTGGAAACAGTGAACGTAACACATGGAAATCGTTCCTTATCACTGCCTTTAGTAGACTGGCGTCAGCATCACACACCAGCTGATCGATATCCGGTGAGTTAGAAGGAAGATATCCAGCATGCTTGATTCGCTGCAGAAGTCTATCGAGTCTTTTTCGGTCTTCAGCCGTTGTAAGACCCCACCAGGCTGGAGCGGCATAAGACAATCGAGAGACGACAGTTGCCTCAGCAACCCGGCAGAGGGTTAAACCTGCATTGGCCCATGTAAGCTCCTTGGACAGGCATACTCTCTTTGTTCCACCTGTTACGACGACAATGGCCCAAACTAGATCTTTTACCACCATTGGGCCTCCATATATGGAATGCCCTTCCCTCCTCTCTACTTGTTACCATTCTTTCTGGGTTTCTTCCTACAGCCTTCTCCCTCCTCGAAACCTTCTTCTTCTCTAGGGGTTCTCACACTGGGAGCGATACTGAATGGCCACTGCTGTGAGTGGCGGCGCTATATAAATTAATAAATACAAGTATGATGACTGTATAATCGTGTTTCGATTGGTGATGTCCAGCTGCTGGGACCTTTCTTTTCGAGACGAGACTTGGCTGCCTCGAGGAACCAATTCCTGCCAGAACCCAGCAGTTCATCGACGCCACACAGGAAATGCTGACTTCGTCGCTCTACCTCATCGTCGGTGAACGCCTGCATCAGAAGCTGAACACACCATTCTGGAGAAGACATCGAGCAGCCTGGGACACGATGTTCAAGATCGGTCAGTTCCGCATTCAGTCATCCTTTTGTGCCAAAGCATTGTCTGTTAATTAACAAATATGCAACGCTGAGTTCAGATTTAGTTGCACAATGTTCACAATATTATTGTTCTCATTTCTGTCGTTAATATTTAATGGCTTAGACAAATCTGCTGTAGGAAATTTGCTGGCAGCAAAGAGGCTATAGAATAGTACAGATATGTCAATGTCTTAGACGCAATTGTGCCCAAGGCCGAAAACTCTTTAGAGAATGAAGAGAGCTTCGCTTTGGAAGCCGATTGTATCTCCATCTCGTATATACAGCAATTGATGCAGAGAAGTCATCAAGTCGACGTACTGCCGATTGGCCATATACCTTAACTTAACAAGGGGCTCTGGGCCAAAGTCTAGACTTGTAGAACTTTTATCTTCAATAATTTCTAGAGTGCATACATGCGCACTAGTCTAGGAATGCGCACTAGTCTAGGAATGCGCGATGGTCTAGTGGTTAGCCTGCTGGACGGTCAACCGAGAGGTCGTGGGTTCAACTCCCCGACAAGACAGACATTTGTTTCGAGACTTCTGCTCCTGCAGCTGCGCCCTGTAGCCAACTCAGCTATGACGAGTACACCGACAGTACACTGTCGATTGGAAGATGAGACGGCGAGGGAGACGACTGCCACCCGCTCTCATGTGCCGAGGCTAAGAAAATGAAGTCGCTAGCACTTCATGCACACGGCTGCCTCTTGTGTTAGCTTAATGTACCTCAAAGAGTGCATCCATCCATCCTTCCATAGTCTATTGGGTCGTAATGTTTGGACTGATCATTCGTTGCAGGAAAGGAGTTGATCGACAAACGGATAAAGGAGCTGCTCGAAGAGAAGATAGAGGGACAAACGACGAACAAGGGAGTCTTCCTTACTTACTTACTCGCCAACAACAAAATCACCATGGACCAAGTTCACTCGAATGTCACTGAACTCATGATCGCTGGCACAGACACGGTAGGAAAATAAATTAACTCATTAATCGATCAATTAAAAATGCATCAATTTCCAAGAGTTTATTAAGTCAATAAGTAAGTAATAGACGAGATTTCTTTAACAGTCTTCGTCGATATATCTAGTTTTCTTGAATACTGCACTTCTTGGATAAAATAATGGAATTATATACAGCTGTACATGCAGTAACAAGTCCGTGACTATACTCGGGTAGCAGGCTTAGTCACGCTGTCAGGCGGTCTCACATGGATCTGGTCCATTAGATCCGATTGAAAAACTCGCGATTAATTTGAGTCGGATCGGAATGGGCCAGATTGTACTGGGTCAGGTCGGACTGGGTCGGATCTGGGTCGGTATAAGGTCGGCTAATGGGCTTTGAGACTAAAATTCCTATAAAAAATGGTCAAGCGCGCGTGTCTGAATCGTAATAGATAAGCCCCAAAAGAAAAACAGCGAGATTAATGTCGATTAGCAGGAATCCAGGTTCATTATTAGTTACTTACTACTATCTGCGTGTCTATTAATGAACATTAATCAGAGAAAGTCAGATAGTTATTATCGGAGCACCTATTGAGGTAGATATAGTTCGGCGAAACCTTGCGGACGACGTCTCAGCATGCGACGGGCAGAGTTCGGTCGAGTCAACGCGGTGATCCTCTATATATAGGGCGTTCCAAGCCGTGACAGGCGACGGTCTTCTGTGACCTTTGATCGTTATCACCACCACCACCTTCGCTACCATCGTCACCGTCATCACCTCTCGTCCGAAAACCAAAGATCAGCCTTCAACTTGATCGATGGCTAAGAAGCGGTACTGAAACACCTCCCACCAACCACTGTGTTCTTTCTTCCCTCCCTCACTGCTTCCATGTATGGCTCTTTCTATCCCTATCTGTTTGCGTCCGTCTGCATGTCTCCCTCCCTTCCTCCCTTCCTTCCAACCTCCCTCCCGACTTTCCTCCCTTCCTCTCTACCTGTCTGTCTGCCCGTCTGTCCGTCTCTCTTTCTCTCTTTCTCTGTCTGTCTATGTCTCTCTTTCTCTCTGTCTTTCTCTCTGTGCGTGTGTCTCTCTCTGTCCCTCTGTCTCTGTCTGTCTATGTCTCTGTCTCTCTCTGCCAGGTCTGAGCTCGTTCGCGTTCACAAAGCACATTAATTTTCTGTTCGAGTATAATCGAGAATGAACGCGTAGTAGTCGGTTAGTAATCAACGAAAATCATTTATGCATGCCCGTCGAAAACTAGGTATACAAACGACCAAACAGGTTAAAGTCATGTGTATATATATATATATATATATCATTATATATATATATCGTTATATATATATATCATAGATAAAAGCGACCAAACAGGCTAAAAGCCCACATAAATATATGTTACATACCGCGGTATATAATATAATGTGTGTGCGTAAATATATTATAGGCATAGCCTTGTTGACTACTGTTTTGTTACACTTAAAATGACACGGTCTTATTCATTTCACCTACACGACCACGCAGGAGGCTACAGTGTACAGCAGGCCTATAGATATCTAATTATAAGCCATCTATATGCGCATATATCGATCTACTAGTTCATTGAAGTATCAAGCGCCAGGTCATTGACTCGGTTCAAATTTTATGAGCGCATTCATAATTTATCCTGGTCTTGTTTTCTGCATTGTTTACTGATCAGTCTATATTTCAACGGGGGGGGGGAGACTGCATTAGGTTAAGACAGTGCAACAATAGTTTTGCACACTGTAGTCCGATGACTGCTACAGCACCATGACCCCCCTCCAGTGCAATACTAGCGAACAAGTTTAGTACTATGTCTCGTTTCCGCAAACGTTTGCAGACCATTTTTGCACCATCGTGGTTTCATTGCGTTAGGTCGGGCTTGCCTCTCTTGAAGTGCCACTGTATAAGTTTGCAATTACCATTACCATGGCCATTACCACTGTAATTAACTTATAATTAACCATTATAATAAATTTCTATCCACTGAAAATTTGTCGACAAGTCATTAAACTTTCGACTGTCAACACTTAGAGACTTCTTGACATTTTAACTTTTAGAACGTATAGGATCCTTCCGAATGAGCACAGAATGCGTAGCTCGGAAATTTGTAGTGTGAATCTAATTTATGCATAGGATTTATAGGCGTGAGCAATTGCCTTTAGGCTATGTAAACCACTATTTATATAGCGCCATTCTGCCTAATAGTATAAGAGAAACCTCTTAAGGGGTCATCCATTAATTATGTCAACAAATAGGGGAGGGGTTTGGAAAAGTTTGACAGTTGTTGACAGGGGGGAGGGGGTTTGGTCCAAGTTGACGTCAACAAATTTTTGTTTAATAAATGGAGAAAATATGGTAAATGACTAAAAAAAAAAAAAAGTCATCAGGGAAAAAAATGGCTAAAAAACGGTCATCGGAGTTTAAATCTCTAAAAAAAGGTCATTGAGAAAAAAGTCAGCTTGGCTACGCTGCCGGTAGGGGGGGTTTCTCAGATTGTTGACATAATTTTTAGGGGGTCCGTCAATGTTTGACAGTTGTTGACAAGGGGAGGGGGTCAAAAAGGCCTAAAATTTGTTGACATAATTAATGGATGACCCCTAAGCCAAAAGCGAGAGTCAGCAGTGAACTGTTAGAGCATTCTTGTTCCTAGACTCGGCATAGTCAACCTATAGAGAGTTGTACCGTTCCGCCTTCTCACCACATTTAGCTCCCCATCGAAGTGTACGGTCGGTGTACTCATTTCATATTCGAGTTCGCTAGGGAGCGCTAAAGAAACAGAGACCTTGAAATGTCTTTCTGTCCTTTGGTCCAGACCTCCTCGTTGACAGTCGATCATGTTTACCACAACACTATCTATCGCTCGGGTGACGCAGTACAAGTGGAGTAATAAAGTTTAGTAAGTGTTTAGTAATTATGCATGTGTGCGTGTGCGTGTGTGTGTTACAGCTGGCGAACAGTTTCTGCTTCATCGCGCACCTGTTGGCCACCCACCCTTCCGTCCAGGAGAAGTTGTACGAGGAAGTGACGTCACTGTTGGGTCCGGACGGCGAGATAACGAGCTCCATCCTCGACGACATGAGATACCTCAAGTGCGTCATCAAGGAGAGCATGAGGTAACAGCTGGCCACACTATAAACATATCATACGAATTTTGATTGATTGACTGAGTGATTGATTGATTGAGTGATTGATTGATTGTTTGATTGATTGTTTTCTTTTTAAGGTGCCATATAATCAATCAATCAATCAGATTGATTTATTATATAGCGCCTTTACAAGGAAACTCCTCCTTCTCCTTCTTTATGTGAACAACCTATTCTTCTGTACACTTGCGTTCGAGTCACAAGATTCTTTTATTTCTGTAGCGCCATTTTATAAATATCAATGCAACTTTACTGCGCGGCTACCTAGAAGGAGTTAAATTAAACGAGTATGATGATGATGATGTCATCCATGCCATTTGTCAGCTGTCGACGGGAATCCGTTGGTTGGTTCTACGTGTGTGCGTGGGCCCGTCACTGGTGACTCTTTCAGCTTACTGTGCATTGTTTTGCTAACTGATGTAATATATTAGTTCGTAATGACACTTAACATCAAATAGGTTAGCACAGAGAGCGCCTCTGAGTAGATACCTTGAAGGCGCGCTATATAAATGTTCATTCACATTACATTACATGATGATTTCAACCCATTCTTATCCATTTTACTGGTTAGCATGCAGCGAGCTCTGTTCCCTCCCATATGCTGGCCCGCCGAAGTTTCTTTATGCAAACAGTTAGGGCCCTATATCTTCGTACAGGCCTACTATTTCGTAATAGCGCCAATTTATCTGGTCTAGTATACAATCTGACCAGCAAAGTAGCCGGGACCCGAATGGTGCAACTGAAGAACAAGAGTACAAATAATTCAGAACTGTATACTCACCGGAATAGCAATTCAGACCACAGTAGGTGTAAACAGACGATTTTCCATGCATTATAAAGTTATGATAATGTAGGCCCACATATTTATATGCAGTGAGATTTTGTTTACGCACCGTTAAAATTTATGTCGTGCATGCATTATATAGGGGCCTATATTAAATAAATAAATAAATATATATATATATATAATATATATATTGATTGACATATAGTATATATATATATATTACACAGGCATAGTATATATTATATATATATATTATATAGGCAAGACGGTTATTTATATGCGGACGTGCATATATTGAATTAGCACAGTAATTAAGTCTGTGTGTTTCGATTAAACTCAGAATTCTTCCTGCATTCCTACCTCAGATCGAGTTCTCGATTAAAGGTTTTAAGTTTGAGGGTAGGGTGCAGAGGGAGAGGGCAACTGTGGGTGTCCGCAGTCTGTGTGTCTGTCTGTCTGTCTGTCTCTGTCTGTCTGTCTCTGTCGGTCGGTCGTTCGGTACAGTCTGAGGTCGATACGTACATTAGACTTCGGTTGATAACTCAGACAGTTCTCTTCAGTGTCACTCTTTTGTTGAACTGTTCAATTGAGACTTTATGTCAAGACTTCTATGGCGCCGCGTGTACTAATTTTATCCAAGACATGATGATTTCGGATGATTTCGACTCTGCAGATCAGCTGATGCTTGATTGTGAATAAGTTTTATTTGTCGTATATGGAGTGCTTCTTACAGGTCATTAGTACTGCTAATTATAATCCAATCTAATCTAATATGATAACGCCCGATCTAATCTATTATTATTTTTATAATTATTATTATATTATTATTGCTACTACTACTGCTGCTGCTACTTCAACTGCTAGTGCTACTGTTACTACTATTACTGCTACTGCTGCTGCTGCTGCTGCTGCTGCTGCTGCTGCTGCTGCTGCTGCTGCTGCTGCTGCTGCTGCTACTACTACTACTACTACTACTACTACTACTACTAATAATAATACTACTACTACTACTACTACTACTACTACTACTACTACTACTACTACTACTACTACTACTACTACTACTACTACTACTACTACTACTACTACTACTACTACTACTACTACTACTACTACTACTACTACTACTACTACTACTACTACTACTACTACTACTACTACTACTACTACTACTACTACTACTACTACTACTACTACTACTACTACTAGTATTATTATTATTTACATTTTTTAATATTGCACAAGTTTCTTCCCCAGTGCTTCCAAACAAAAAACCCGGTCTTTTCTACTTGATCAATTATTTATTTTTTCAATTTCTTGGTTTATTTAGAGTATATCCAGTGGTTACGATGAACTGCAGAATTCTGGACGAAGACGTCGTTCTGAACGGACATTTGGTTCCAAAGAAAGTAAGTAAGATAGGCCTATTATATGGTGGTCAGTGGTCTGTTATACCTGGCAAGCACTTATAATGTAAAGTAACTGTTCAATTATTACACGAGATTTCTGTTCCACCAGCATCCCCATGCCAACTCAGCTAGAATGAGTGCACTGACCGTACACTGTCAGTGGGAAGATGAGACGACGAGGGAGAGGATTGGGCACCCCGCCTGCATATGCCGAGGCTAAGAAAATGAAGTCGCTAGCACTTCATACCCATGACTACCTCAGGGCTAGCTTAAAGAGCTGCTCTTCTTCAATAATTCCACCAGAAAGGACTGCATTTTTCAGCTAAGTCTGTGTTCTTTCATTGCGTAATCATTGCGAACTGAAGAAGTTCAAGGCAACGACAAACAATAGTGACGCAGACATAGAGCGTCATTAGAGTGACAGAGTGAGAGAGAAGGAGAAAGAGAGGGATACAGAGAATGAGAGACGGAGAGACAGCTACGTCAATCGAACGAATCCAAGTTTGTATACTCTGTCCTTGCCCAGAAGGGAAAAATCCAAGGACTCCACTTCTTCATTGAGTTCAACAACCAGAGTTTTGACATCTCATGTATCAACACACAGTTACACACAGACTCCATACACCTACACACACCCACACACACATACACACACCTACACACCTACACGCACGCACGCACACACACAGACGCACGCACACACATGCACACACACACACAAACACACACATACACACATGTGCACTGTGCGTGTTAAAGGGGCCTTAATTTATATTTATTTATATATGTATGTGTAGGTGTATGTGTAGTTGTGTGTGTAAAGATTTGGGTCCTTATCTCTGCCTATTTGGCCAACAGGGTCGTGTATATGTCAAATATAATTATGTAAATACACGATATCTTTCCAATTTTAATGTCTAGTGAATGCGTGAGTTTTTTGTATACATTCTTGTTTGTTCTATGTTGGAAACAGTTCAAATGACGCGAGTCGAAACTAATTGCATTCACGTGTTTATAAAAAGTAACGTTTTCTATTTTAACTTGCTACAAAATAACATAAAAAATTGAAACACACGTACACAAATACACGTACTATATACACATATATAAGCCGTATACGTATGTATGTATGTATGCCTGCGTGTAATAATAATAATAATAATAATCTTTTCTTTATTAAGCGCCTGACAAACGCACTGCGCTGTACATTTACATGTTATGCAATTGAAATCCTAACTACTAACAGAACAGACAGCCATGTAATGTATGTATGTATGTATATGTATCTATGTGTGTATGTATGTGTATTGTGTATATGTGGGTGTGTATATAAATATGCATGTATGTGTTTATGTATCTGTGTATGTATGTGTGTATGTGTGTTTCTATGTACGTATGTATGCATGTATATTTGTGTATGTATCTGATACGAGGAATGAAGTAAAAGGTCAGTGACGTTCATCCACTGTTCTGGTGCATATCGATCCATCAAATTCGACATGAGGAATTGTGGAGAAGCAAAAAGGAGGGAGCGTCACGCTGCGAATGAAGCATTCACAGCTGCATGCATGCGAGGAGGATTCCAACATGTGTCCGTCCATCCGTCCGTCTCTTTCACTGTCTCCGTATGTCCCACTGTCCGCGTCCCTTAGCTTCGGCGATCCAACACTCGTAGTCTAGAATAATCAGGCCTCCCAGATAGGCCTACCATGCAGTTATGAGCCTAGTCCTAGACTATACGGGCAGTAAACGTCGCTTGGGAATTTGATTTATCTTTTGTCGCTCTGTGGTCTATACTCAAGAGTCTGAATATAGCCCAGGTCAATGCGAGTTCATGGCAAAACTTTAATATAAATATTATATATATATAATATATTATATATAATATATATGTATATAGGGTCTATATACAATGTGGATGTGTGTATGTGTGTGTATGATCATGCATACTTGTAGGTATAATAGCCTGTGCAATGCAGTGTGTGTAGCGTGGACCCGTTGTTTAAAAACGGTCTTTACTGCGCTTTATCCATAAACAAGCCAGGGGAGAAGTGCATAAATCACTAGGAACTGCGACTCTCGAAAAAATCACATTCTCTACCCCACCATCCCTTCGTTTCTTGTTTCATCCCTCCCTCATTCCATCCCTTCCTCCTTTAATCACTCCCTCCTTCTATTAAACCTTCAACGTTGACGATGGCTAGTCCATTACTTCGCAATTGGGGCATATTTTACGTGTGTGCGTGGTTGAACACTGGCCGCTCGTTAGGTGGTTTAGAGGGATGGAAGTAGGCACCACGTTTGGAAGTATAAAAATAATAATAACAACAACAACAGCTCCTATTACATGTTTTTTCCCTAAGGGATTAGGCCTACACTTACCTTGTGTGAAAATGATCTTAATAACAGTACAGCGGTGTTGGTCTTCGTCCTTGAACCGTATTATTTATGAACCATATCATACCTGGGTATGCGGTGCCCAGGGGGGCTGCCGATGATTCGCATGGACTTTCCTGCACTTTTGGATAACCTCATTTGCCGTTGTATGATTGTATCACTCGTGCAGGTTTTCCAGCCACGCAGGAAGTTCCTGGCCTCTTCTAAGCTCGATGGCAAGAGACCGAACGGACTTTTTTGATTCCCTTCCTGCCAGAATCTTGCTGTTCCAGATGTTATTAACTGGCTTCAGAATGTTTTGTCTTCTGAAGAATTACACTTACCTCGTGTAACGTAGTAGCAGCAGCAGCAGCAGCAGCAGCAGCAGCAGCAGCAGCAGCAGCAACAGCAGCAGCAACAACAACAACAACGACAATAATAATAATAATGATAGTGATAATGATAATGATAATGATAATGATAGCGATAGCGACAGCGACAGCAACAGCGACAGCAACAGCAGCAACAACAACAACAACAACGTTATTTATTATTATTATTATTATTATTATTATTATTATTATTATTATTATTATTATTGTTATTATTATTATTATTATTATTATTATTTTTTTTTTTTTTTTTTTGCCCTGAGGTACTTCATTCCCCCAGGGTCTTAGAAATTATAAAAGAGTTGTATTCTGGAACGGCTACCCCTCATCCATGTCAATTAAGGGTTTAATGAAGGAGCCACTGAAAGCAACAGCATTGAAGCGTTGTATTGTAATGGAGATACGCTGGAATAAGAAGCTGGACTCTCTGGGTTCACCGGTTGCTTGTGTCAGATGGCGTCCCAGGTCTGAGATAAAATCAAGGCCTTTGCTGTTGATTGGACCTAGCGTTTCCATAGCAATCGGAATGAAAACGTGAGTGTCGAGGAGGGCGGAGTATTTCTGGTTCTTTCTGTCCTCTGCCAAGCCAGCTGCTGCTCCGGCTCGGGTGGCTGATGCGGCAAGGTAGGATGGTGCCAGCGTGTCCACCACCGTGGCATCCCACACCAGGCCTCTTCCGGCTCTCCATGGAATGAGAGTGATGCCATCCGGTCTTTTGCCGTCCGATCGAAGCAGGCCTTGAGGTTCCTTGGTCGCCGGGAACCCTGCTTTAACTAGAGCCCGGTAGAACAGGTCGTTGAGGACACCATGGCGAGCCACACGGCCAAAGCCCAACGAACAAGACAAGCCGTGCTCGCCCCTCGCGGTGACAAGTGCGCCACAAGCACAAGTGTGTGGTTCGCATATGCTGGCTCCCAAGCGCAATCCAACCGCCACTCGCATGGCCTCGTCACTCAGTCTCAAGCCACAGGAAGTGATTAGCAAGGAGTAAAGCCAGTCTCCGGCATGCTGAGCTGTGATGGCCCTCCATCGGGCCTGGTCATGTTTCTCTATTAGTGGGTTGAATAGCTCTGAGAACGTCTTTTGTAGTAGTGGTTTGTCCCATTTGGATTGTATATGAGTTGGGAAGTCTTCTGTGATGTTGGTTCCCAGATCCGCCTGCCACAACGCCATTAGCTTCTCAACTTGTGGGTCTGGCTGGTTGCCTAGCTCTCTGAGGATGTCTGACTGGAGAACGAGGGTGCCCGCGGCCGATGCCAGAAAGGCGGGAAGTGCCAGCGACGACACCCTACGTACTCCCAGTCCTCCCATGCCAATTGGAAGAGTGGACTGAAGCCATTGAGACTCAGACAGGTTGATGTTTAAGATGTTCTCCAGGCCCTTTCGGAGACGCTGGTCGTACCCAGCCAAAGCGGGGTGACACACACATGGCGCACAACGTAGACTGTAGAGCATCTTTGGGGCGCCCAGAGAGCTTCTGAGTATAAGCAGTGCATCTTGGCGCGCTATTAGGCATAGTCTGTTAAGAGCTTTGCTCAGCTCCTCCACTCTGGTGTCCAGTGCTATTTGAAGAGCTGACCCAGTGGAGATCGGTGCTCCTAAGAGGCAGATCAGGTCTAGGTTCAACCTTGTGAATTGTCTGAATGATTTGTGAGTGACTTGTTGCAGATCTGTGGCTGTCACTTCACATTTCGCTCTGTTAAAGACGAGGCCCAGGTCTGCACATTCTGCCTCCAAAGAATCTATGTCTGTCTCAACCGTGGATGATGGTCCACCCAAGGATATGTCGTCTAAATATCCGAAGGCTAGAGGAGAAGTCAACTTGAGGAGGGCAGGTTGAAGAGGTAGACAGAACAACAGAGGGCCCAGCGGATCGCCCTGCTGTGGGCCAACCATCGATAGTATTGTGTATTTGCCAAACTTGAGCTGAGATGTTTCTGCGTAAGCCAGATGGCAGTAAGGCGCAATCTCTGGCAGAAAAGTGTTGACAGATGATAGCATACGATCTCGATAAAGACTGTTGAAAGCGTTTGATATGTCGAGCTTTACAAAGACGGCGTTCGAGTCCAGATCTGCCAAAAATCGACGTGAAGCATGAACTGCAGCCTCTGCTCCTCCTGAAATGCCCACACCTAGTTGTCTTGGTGACAGGTAGGATGATATTTTGGGTACTGAGTAAGAGTTGGCACCCTTGGAGGCCAGTCTGCGCCATAGGTATCCTATTACAATGGGACGCAGGCCACCTGTCTTCTTCCTGAGAGCGAACAGCGTGCCACCGAACAAGATCGATCTGATTTCTTGCGGGCAGATGCCTTTCAGCAGTAAGTTGATTAATGCTGTGACTGCAGAGACGAGAGTTTGGCCGGCATCGGCGGATTTGATCATTTCCAGAAGGTGCTGTGGCCGCAGTCCGTCCGGGCCACCCGATGAACCAGCTGGAAATGTACGGATGAGGTCACGCAGCTCTGACTCCGCCAGTTGGATTGGTTGAGTAAGAGGTGGAGGCGGAGCAGTCGGGCGGTCCAGTGGAGGGACCGGATGCTTAGATTGTAGTTCGGTGAATGTTTGATCGCAGATCATGGCCGGAGTTTCACCCGAGCAGAGTATCCTTGCAGCCGCCTTGATATTGCCATCTTCGAGCTTGGCCGAGACTGCTGCCGCAATAGACTGATCGCTGCCGTAGTTCTTGTTGTTACCCGCCTGGTGAAGCTGTTCTTCATCTCCGAATATTGCTTCCGCCTTGGTGCGCCAAGTGTCAAAAAACTCTGTGGTCCTTTTCTTAATGATGGAGGTCAGGTTATGACGCTTGCCTCCATGTCTTGGCTGTTATTATTATTATTATTATTATTATTATTATTATTATTATTATTATTATTATTATTATTATTATTATTATTACTGAGGGATCCTTTCTGCCTAAGGTACAAATAATAATAATAAAACATGTACGTTTAGTAGGCTACTATATACAGTGTCGCCAATGTTTAGGCATTTTCCACATGACAATAGCCTAGAGCCCTAGACTGTTGGACATTGCCATTTATATAGCGCCTATGTTTCCGCGGACTATCACTGGAACTATCGGGAGAGGGCGCGACAAGGTTAAGCAGAGCAGATTGTTCTGCGAAGGGGAACGGCGGGTGAATCATGGTGATGAAGCATCCCATGAAGGGGATTTCATGACAGAGATATCTATCGCTGTTTGCAGACGCTGATCGTTGTCAACCATTATGCCTCCGGACAAGACGACAAAGTCTTCCCAAACGCCAGTCAGTTCCTACCGGAAAGGTGGATGAGGGAAGAATCTGCCTGTCCACATTCTTCCTCCTCATCTTCCTCATCACACATCGATGCCTCCAGCAGCAGCAGCAGCGGCGGCAGCGGCAGGCACCATCCCTTTGCATGTCTACCTTTCGGCTTCGGAAAGAGAAACTGCGCAGGTAGGAAATTTATTTTCATCTGACCTTTAATCATGTGTATCTTTCTTATTGACTAATTTTAATTTAATCTTGTAGGCACTGTCTTGACATTGAGCCGTTTTTTTGCGCCTGAGATAAAATTTGCTATCTCAACCCACTTAATAACTAACTGTCAGAGCTGAGACCATTTTTGCTAAATGTTACAAGCTGCGACCTGTCAGCTTGATACTGAGAATAAACGAAATTGATTGATCATTGATTGATTGATTGATTATCGTGTTACAAAGGGGCTGTCTACACGGAGCATGTTTTATACGGTATATAATTGAACATTTATATAGCCCCTCTTTAATATAAATGAGGCGTTCCTACGCTAGCCTTTATAACGTTAAATGTCATTACGAACGAATACATACATCAGTTAACCCTTTGGAGGTGAGGAGAAGCATTGGAACGTTTCAGGTGAGGTGGGGTATGACATACCCCAATGCATATTTTTTACTTGTAAGTCAAAATATCAACTACATAACATTTATTGTGAGCTAAACTATTGTTCTGTAACCAATTATCAGTTAAACTGGTGATTATCGGGAGCAAATAACTTTTTTCAATCATAATTGAAGTGGCCAGCGCGGTGGCGCTCGAAATCAAAAGCGGCCATCTGCAACGGCATCTTCGTGGCCCTTGAAACATGTAACGTTTTCGAACACGTGACATACTACCAGTAATAATGGAACAATTTTGCATCTATGCAAAACAGGATATATCTTATATCTGCACTATCTTCTATTATCACCAATTTTTTTCTACACTGTGCCGTTACTTTTTTTTAATTCATTAAAATCAATATGTATACGAAAAATTATAATTTCACTTGATTTTGCAACAGAATAAAAAAAACGTGCGTTCAAAAATAGCTGAAATTGATCTAAAGTGTCCGTATTTCACATTCACTAAGGTAGACAAAAATAATCCAAGCTGGTTCCACTTTTTCCCTAGAAAACGCAGCGTAGAATAGCTATGGGGTGTGTCATACCCCACCTCACCTCCAACGGGTTAACAAAACAATACACAAGTTGCTACCACCCAGGAAATCTACTACCTATGCCCTACCCCCACGATCTTACGATAGGTTATTGACTCTTACTGACAATAATATGAGGAGAACATTTATTGGAAGAATGCTGCACTCTAAGACTTATTGATTTTGTATTTGCCTTACGATGTCTGTACACCGAAGTGCGGCTCTTCTGCAACCGATATAATGAAGAATAATTATACGCAATTACTTACTTTTTAAACGCTGCTAAAGTTAAGGACGAAATAAGGAACAAAAGAAATCTTGTTTATGATTTGAGACAAATACCTATAGTATGTATGAGCACTTGTTATAGCGCCCCTTCAAGATTTCTACTCAGAAGCGCTCCCGACTACAGCGCGGACACTGAATCGGAGTTTCACGCCGAAGCGCATGAGCAATTGCGAGTGAAGGACTTGCCCAGGGTCCCTACGCGGTGGCTTGAGGTGGATTCGAACCCACAACCTTCCGGCTGCAAGGCACCGAACATACCCCTACACCACCGCGCCCCACCATAGTATACTGTAAAACTAGAAACGAACAGTTCGGGAGCAAGCAAACAGTGGTCAGAAAACTGGAGAAGTTTTCTGAGCGAGATTATGCCTGAATTGCCTGATGTTTCTCCGTGATAGACAAGCTCTCAGACGACGTGTACCCTGTCTTGCTGTGATTGTCTCTGTCTGTAAGTTTGGCTGTGCTCCTCTATTGGCATCTCTGTCTGTCTCTGTCTGTCTCTGTCTCACTGTCTCTCTCAGCGTTTTCTCTCATGTATCTGTGTTTGCCATTAAAGTGTCTGTTTCGGTCTTGCTTAGCCCTTTCATCTTCTTTCTTTTCATTTACAGTTCGTTCGTTCCAGTTTCCTTGTTTCTGTTAGTCTCTCTTTGCGTTTATGACTCTCTATATATCTGTCTGTTTAAGCATGACTGTCTATCACTGTGAATCTGTCCTTCTGTCTGGATTTGTCGGTGTGCCTGTGTCTTTCTTGGTCTGCCTACTTTAGGTCTCGGTGGTTTAGCTGGGTTTGTTCTGGTTGGCTGCACATGACCCTTGACCGTTCCGGTTGTTTTCTGTTACAGGTCAAAGAGTCGCAAAAATGGAGCTAATGATTATGTTGATCAAGGTAAAACTTTCACTATAGTCTACCTGTCTTCCCATATATCACCTGGACATATTCAGTCAAAGTCAAATAATTGAATATGCTCTCTGAATGTTAGACTATTCATAATTGCAACAAGTACTATATACTACATGAGTACTATATACTCATAGCGATAATAACGACGAGGAACGAGATCACTACAACGACAACGACGACGATGATAATGACGACGACGATGATGATGATGACTATGATAATATGATGAGGATGACCATGATTACTATACAATATAATACAATACAGCTGTATTTGTTATTGCCCTCCTTCCAAAGTTCAGAAGTGCACACATGTATGTATGTATGTCGACAGAGCATCGATAGCGCAGAGCAATGGTGCGTGAAGGACTTGTTCAAGGTCCCTACACAGTAGCTACCTCGAGCGAGGCTCGAACCCATGCTGTCCGCGTTACAGGCCGAGCGCTCTAACCAAACGGCCACCGTGCCACACTAATGACTATTATACTCTTTTATTGGTTGCAATAGATATAGACACACCGCCATCTAGTACATTGTATATAATTATATTTTTATGTATGTATGTATGTATGTATGTATGTATGTATGTATGTATGCATGTATGTATGTATGCATGAATCTTAATGATGGTGGTATTGTTTTCGTGAAGGTCATGCGTGAGTTCCGTCTGGAGCCATACCCTGGATTCGAACTGAAGCCGGTCCTTCGCACTCTGCTGACCCCTGGCGAACACGTCCCCGTTCGATTCGTCGACCGAACACCATCAACGACGACAGCGACGGCGAAGGAGTAGCAGCTGAGAGGTGAAGGACTGCCGCAGAAGACCTCGAGCGTCTCTCGTCCAAACTTTTCAATCCCGACAATGGAGAAGAAGGATGTGTTGCAACACTCCTCGAATGCTCCTTCATCTCTCTCTCTCTCCCTCTGTTCAGCAGTTATTACATTCTGTCTGGCGTCGTATAAATGTTGCACACACACTAACAAGTGCTGGCGGATATTTGCCTTTCGCGTGCAATAGCAGACTGTGTACGACGCTGGAATTTTGAGCGTGGGTTCGACGCCTTGAGGGAAGGCGACGCGGCCCTCGGTGACTCAGTGACTGACGGTCGGTCGGTCGGTCGATCGGTCGAGGGCAGCGGCCGTCGACGACATCGTTTCTACTTCTGCTGATTTATTAATCGACTGTGTATACGTGGACATTGGCGAATGGTACGGCCTAGTGATTTACCCGTCTGGCTCATGAGAGGGAAGGAGGGAGAGAAGCGAGAGAGAGGGAGACAGACAGACAGAGAGTAGAGAGCAGATAGAGAAAGGAAGTGACAGAAGAGAGGCGTCAGCATACCTGAACGAAAAGGAACTACAAGGGAGTGGGATGAAGAGGAAAGAAAGGAGAATGAGACAGACATGCAGACAGACAGACAAAATGGTAGAACGGTTGAAGGGAAGAAGATTGGGGAGATGAGATAAGGACAGGGAAAGAGAGGAAGGGAGGGAAATAGGAAAAGAAAGAGGATAAGAAAGACAGTGTCAAGAATTTCGCAGAGGTTATAAAGAGGCCCTTGTATATACTACATTAAGTGCAGCTTTTTGAATAACTATAACTGTCTATTTAATTTTCGCCTCGTAAATGATTGTGTAAATATTATTGTGTGTCTTAGTAGTACAGTAATGGGTAACGATTTCTACTGATTTGAGGGTATTATTATTTTTATCATTTTTACGACTAATTAATTAGGAGAATGCCTGTTGTGAGAGCGAGTCAAGTGTGATTGCAATTAAGAGACTCCTTTTGGAGTGGTGAACGTGTATAGTACGCCGTCATTTTCGTTCCGTTTTGATCTGCCTCGTGGGGACTGAGAATTGCTCTTAAAACGCCTTCTGAAATTTGTCTTCCTTCATTTGTTATCATTATTATTATCTTGACTGTATCTGGCAGTATTATCATCAGGTCTTGGTCATTATCATCGTCGTTTTCATCACCGTTATCATCATCGTAGTCGTCAGTTTCTTCATCATCATCATCACCAACAATAACACTACCACCATGGCCATTTCCGATACATGCCGATGAACAGGGCGTGGGTGTTACGCTTGACCTCATTAATGTTATTATTATTATTACTGTTATTAATTACAATCATTATTTATTATTTATTTTTCGTGCAAGGCAGACTGTTTTGAGCAAACTATCTGGTTGTTACAGAGATGATTGATATGCTTAGACAAATAAAATTATGATAAATCATATACAACTCACAATAGTGCTGCAATTTATAATCGTTCGCCTTACAGTAATCACACAGGATCGTTTAGTGCTTTTCTATCAATAATGGTTTCGTGTTAGTTTCTATTTTAAATAAGTCTTTGCCAGTTTTTGTAAGCCTGCATTCTACCAAGTGTAAAAACGTCATATCACTGTATTATGAAACGCGCTTTAGATGCTAGAGTAAGTTATTTGCTTAATTGTAACGTATTACCGATCGACGTGTAGTATATTTTTTTGTAGGGCTCAGACCAATGGACTGCCCTGAATGTGGCAGCCATCATTTAGTGATATTATTCAGAACTGCTGCTTTTTTAGTCGACGTGGATAAAAGACGATCAGGTTTAGTAACAAGTCTGATTTTCTGTTTTGCAGAGACTCGAACTCGTAATCACAGATTATACACGCGTACATGTTTCTTCTATTTTCTATTTTGTATACTTTAGTCGAAACAGAACAACGGTCAAGTAAATTTTTGTTTTCTTTTATTTAAACTATGAACCAACGAGACCTAGCCCACGAAGTCGAGGCCTAAGTCCCCAAAGTCGAGGCTACGATCTACGATGCACGGGAAAACCCCGCA
This sequence comes from Aporrectodea caliginosa, assembly GCA_020284085.1. Taxonomy (NCBI): domain Eukaryota; kingdom Metazoa; phylum Annelida; class Clitellata; order Crassiclitellata; family Lumbricidae; genus Aporrectodea; species Aporrectodea caliginosa. Next base: position 1,306,152 of record JACEVL010000006.1, on the reverse strand, counting down.
AAGTCAAACCTAAAAAACACATTATACGGTTTATACCAAGGCCAGAATTCACGAAGTCAGGGCTACAAACAACAGAGCGAAGAAAAGTCACCAAACCAAGGCCAAAAACCACGAAGTCAAGGCCAAAACCATAAAGCCAATGTCAATATCACAAAGCTAAGGCTAATACCACAAAGCCAAGACCAAAACCACGAAAAGAGAACCAAAACTCCCGAAGGCGAGGTCGTGACTTAGACATGTTATATGCCAATATAACTGTATTTCCTAGTGCTCTCCTCGCACAGGTAAACGTGCACACACGACCGTGCATACTATACACAGAACACCGATGGCTCTGAGCAGTTGTGCATAAAGGACTTGCTCAAGGTCCCAAGCAGTAACCGGCTCAGTGGAAGGGGCTCGAACCCGTACTCTTTACATTACAAGTCGAACGCACTATCCATTCTACTACCTTGCCCCACAACGGCCAACTATTATTTGCTGGAAGACGTTGGATAGTGAAGTCGATGCATCACAACAGACAGCAGTGACTCATTGTCTGCAATCTCGATGCTCACTAGGACAAAAATATTTGTTTTCGGATGACAACTGAACAGCAGAATCAATTCACTGATCTGAGCAATCAAAGTCAAAATATTTAAATGGCAATCTGCTTCACTAAGAGTCTGTCAACAATTCAAATCTGAAAATTTCGATTTGCCATTAATATTGTCGAACCTATTAGCCAAACAGACAATATTTTCTATTCCCGGTTGATTTTCCGACTTTGATTAGAAAGCTCATTCTACTTAACATCAGTGTTGCCATGCATAATTTATACTTAATTTATGCACAATTTGCATGTCGTTTACATATAGTGTAGCACAATAACCATGCTACTTCTGGTGTAATGGATCCGTTACTATGAACATGACTGCAGAAGAAGAAGAAGAGTAGCAGTCCCCTTTAAACAAGACCCAAAAGGCAGCAGTGGCTATGAATAAGTATTGTTGGCGACTTCAGTTTTCTTAGCCTCGGTAGATTCTGGCGGATGGAGAGCCCTCTCCCTCACCGCCTGATCTTACCAGTGACAGTGTACGATCATAGTTGAGTTCTCCAGAGGCGCAAGTGCAGTTGACATCTGGAAATATATTTCTGCCTTGGATGGGGTTTGAAACCCAACCTTTCGATTGACAGTTCAGCATGCCAACCACGACTTACTGCATACCTCCACATGTGAAACAGGAGAAAAAAGAAGAGCAGTCCTTTAAGCTAGCTTTAGAGACAGCCATGGGTATGAGGTGCTAGTGACTTCATTTGCTTAACTTTTGCATATGAGGGCGGGTGACCATACCTCTCCCTCGCCGTCTGATCTTACCATGGCGGTCAGCTTACACATTATAGGTGATTTGGCTATGGGGCGCAGATGTAGCAGGTATCTTGAAACAATATCTGCCCTTGTCGGATTTGAACCCCGGAGCTCTCGGCTGACAGTCCACCACGCTAACCGCTATAGACAATCGCGCACCTCTGAACTAGAAGCAAATTGTCATTTGATTCATACTACTGTGGGTTTGGCGCTGTGGCTAGGACGCTGGCAAGCACAGGAAACTTTAAACAACATGAGCCCGTTTGTACTTGAAATGCCAGAGTATCTGATGCCAACTCAGTATCCTTCCTTACGGGCAACAGGAATGTGTGTGATTCGTAACAGCGTGTTGAGTTTTTGATTGCTGTTTGGTTAGATTTGCACATAAACCGTAACAAATATTGATCTTGAGACAAGAATTCTGAATGACTTCCACACAAAGAACTTCATTGGGGGGGGGGACGTAGTGGGGGCAAATGCCCTTGAATTTGATGGGAAAATTAACTATTTATATGTATGTCAGTGCGCTTTATTAAATATTATATCTTTATTCATCACTAGGAGTCTAGGACAGCAGAAAATCAAATGTTGTAAGAAATAAATAAGAACAAGGAAATATGCTAGATCATTTAACCACAGTTTTGTACATATAGATGAAATACAAAACTTAACACGTTGGCCAAGTTTCCCCCTGAAAATTGTGTGCCCCTGAAAAACTAAAATGACGTCCCTGTTCTTCACTCTACAGATAATTAAGTTGCCTTTGCCCTATTCTAGCTGCTGGTGCTGCACTTACTAACTTCTTGGTCGGAGGAATTGAAATTGCTTTTCCATAATTATGTGGATACCTGGTCAAACGTGGGGTCACTTGTAGCCCAGGGCTGCCGATAGAAATTCCGGGCACCTAGGCAGAGCAGTCACGGGCCCCTAACTATCCTTAGACTTTATGAGAAAATTTTGTAAACACAAACTGAAATAATAATAGTGCGGGTACAACCCTTCAAAATTATATTTATATATGGAACTATAGTGTAGTTAAGTGTCCGTAATATTATATTTTAAAAGGCATAAATCATAAACTTTGTATAACTGATTATAATATTTTTCATCAGTTGATTGCTGGGCCCAGCCCGGGCCCCTAAAAGTCGCCGGGCCCCTGGGTTTTGCCCCCCCGCCCCCTCTCGGCGGGCCTGTTGTAGCCTACCGCTACTCAACAATCAAAACCGACGATTCCAGTATAAACTCGTCCCCTGTTTGCAATCATTACACTGGCTTTCCATCTAGTAATCACATATATGTACAACGTGTTTTCCAGAGCTACTTTCCAGAATCGCTTCATTGTTCCGGTGCCAGATGGTTGGGTTCTATGCAGGACATAAAATAGTGTTTTTGCTGCAGTGGCGGCGCTACAGCAGGGCAAGCCAGAGCAAATGCCCTGGTAGAAAGCCTTTGCCATGGTCGTTGTCACATGGCTGCCACATGGCTGCCAGAATTTTTGCCCTGCCGAGAATTTATTTGGGGCATAAATCACCCCCTGCACTGGTTACTTGTATGCAACAAGTTCTACGACGAGGGGTGAGCTCCTAGTTCCACGGGCACGCTTGGCTATTAAGCAGCGCCGTGCTTTTTCTGTTGTGGGACCTTCCACCTGGAATGACCTCCCGCTTAAGGTCCGCTCTTTACTTGTGAGCCAACCGGCAGGGTTCTACAAGTCCCTCAAGTCTTTTTCTTTAGTCGTGGCTGGGCCGGGAGCGCTTCTGAGTAGTTTCTTGAAGAGGCGCTATATAAATGTTCTGAATGAATGAATGAATGAACACAGCCAGCCTATGGCGACTCTTGCAGCCAGCCGAACTTCAGCTGTTTTCAGAAGAACCTGTTCCTAGATATTGAACACTGACATCGTTTATGCAACCAGTGTCTCCGAGAGGATCTTAGAAAGGGTTGTCGAAAATGGCCAATAAAGTATGCATACTATGGAGAAGCAAGTCTTAGACATATTTCACAATTAGCAACATTAAATTATATCATATTATAGTAAATTAAATTATATTATGCAATATCGTGTAATGTAATGTTACGTTGTGTTGTGCTGGGCTGTGTAATGCCATGTTACATTATATTGTGCTGTATTTTATTGTGCTATACAATATATTGGATTGGATGCGATTGGATGGAATTGGATTATACTAGATTGGATTGGACTGCCATGGACTGGTCTAAGCTGGACTATGCTATAGACTAGATTATATTAGATGTATTATCAGTCTCTATAGTTTCCGTTTACATGTTACAGCTTGTTTTGGTGCGCCATTGGTTGATGGTTTGTGTATTGGACACTGTATGCATAACGAGTCTTTAGCGACCACCTGCGGATTTCTCATGATTAGCCGCCTATACCGAAACTTACATTCTACCTTTTCGCGATGCAACACCTAAGAATAATAATTATTATTATTATTATTCCATGGGCGTATTTAGGGGGTTTTACGGGTTCAAACCCCCTCAAATTAATTGCCAAAAGTTTTTTCTATGCATTTATGTGCGAAATACAAAAAACTGAAATTTTTCGATCATTTCCCATGGAAAACTTAAAACCCTTGGGGTCATCCATTAATTATGTCAACAAATTTTAGGCCTTTTTTGACCCCCTCCCCCTTGTCAACAACTGTCAAACATTGACGGACCCCCTAAAACTTATGTCAACAATCCCATAACCCCCCCCCTACCGGCAGCGTAGCCAGGCTGACTTTTTTTCTCAATGACCTTTTTTTAGAGATTTAAACTCCGATGACCGTTTTTTAGCCATTTTTTCCCTGATGACCTTTTTTTTTGCAGCCATGCAAGGCGCAAGCTCATTGTACTTTTGCTGCCAACAGTAAGGAATGAAGGTACGAGCTAAACCCAGGGAGCCTTACGAGAATCGAATCAGGTCCGCGAACACTTCAGACAAGATTGTTATCCTTTATACTATCCCCCTCCCAAGGCTATACTATCCAACTCAGTTTCACTTGGCGTCAATGATAGCGAGGCAGAAGCTACTCAGCGACAATTAACCGTAGAACAAAGACCCAGACAGTATAAGGCCACACCTGTTTCCAGTTCAAATCGATCAGTAGCACTTATCTAAGCCCGATTAACTTCCAGTTTAAATGGCACGAGACACGCACTTAAAGCCACGCAGTTCGATTCGGTTCATCTGCTTGTATATGTATACGTGTTGGAAGGCATCCATCTAACGGTGGCTGGTTTCGTGTGTGCATCCATTCTCATCGCCGAGATTTGCCTAAGAAAGCGATCACTCGACGCACGGGCGAAAGTGTAAGACCGTAGATCTTTGCAAAGAAGCCCGAGGACGTGATTAAAAGGACTCTGTAACCGAACTGAATATGCATTTATCACTATCATACTATATAAATGTATACATTGGCATATGCCATTTGAATTGAATTCATGCATATGTAGGCCTATAGTCCAACAGGCGTCACTATTCACACAGGCAGCGGTGGCAAAGGATCTCACCCGATCAATTCTTTGACTGCGCACATTCGAGACCATACGTCGCTAATAAGAACGTTTAGGCTACATTTAACTTTCACATTTTACTAGAGTAGTTATATATATATATATATATATATATATATATATATATATATATATTCGTTTATTGGGGAAAACAATCTGACAAAAACGCAGAAATGCTTACATGAGTGATAATGGATAATTAAAGTTAATTAGAAAATTTTAGAATAAAGTAGTAAATAATTATTTTTATAAAAAGATCTGGGAATAAATTGAGAGTTGTCTTGGGGTAGGAGAGTATGGTCGTGTGCTCTAGGTCTTAATTGGTGAGAGGAGATATATTGTGCCAATAAACCTCTGAACATCTGTATGGCGCCTAGTCTGGAAATATACTGGATTGCCCAAACCCGATAGTGTCATTTATGCTGCTATTTAAGCCTACAGTACGTACATGTATGCCTTAGTACAGATTACTCAAAGTAATAGTTATATCTGCCTGCAAAGCTTTCAGTTTGAGATTAGCGAACCTAAAGGTTAGACTTCATTAGTTTAAAACGGCCGCAGTTGAATTCCGACGGCTAAAACATAATGTCCTAGTTTCTTTTAAGCAAAATAGTTAGCAAAAACAGTGTTTGCAACGACCTATAGGCTACTTGTCTGTGACGAGCATAGACAACAGCCTATGACTATAGAAGGTTCACAGACCATGACAATAAATTATAAATCTGTTAGACATGGCCTGTACTAGTGTGGGCCACTATGAGAGGGATATCGGCGCTTTTCACAATAGCCAGATAAATAGATAAATAATGTCGCAATAACACCGAAAAATTTGTCTGCGATTTGAATCTACGATGACCTTACTTAAAAGAATCTGCAAAAAGATTTAATGATAACTGTATTCATCTACAGTCAGAAACGGTGAATGACAATAACATTCATAATCGTCTATCATAATTCTTCAATGCAGAGCAATAAATTCATATATACCTGAACAATAGACCTGAACAATTGATCAAAAGAGACCCATCTACCATAGATTATCTACAGTCTATCTGGGGTGACCTTCAGCGTCAGTGACCCAACCCATCTATTGCAACTTTTCTTATTCTGCAAAAGCCATGATGACAACAATAAACCATGCACGTACAAACTGGACAGGTATGAAACAAATCCGAATTAGGTTTATCTGTTTGACCAGTCCTCTAAGCTCCTAGAATGTGCTGAACTCTCAATTCGATCTTGAACTTTGTCCTCTCTACTATCCCATCTTCTATTGTTCGGGAGCTTGGAGTCATCCTGGGCTCATGAGCACTCTCTCTAAAACCTCAAATAGCTGCAACCTCTCGAACGTGCTTAGGCCTATTTCACCTCAGAAGAATCCGACAGCTCTACTCTGAATCCAGCAATCAGAAAACACCGATACACAGCCTTATTCTGACGAGACTGTCTTGACTACTACTGCACCCTGAGGATCTTTTAAAGGCCGCTCAGCATCTGATAGAAGTTAGTTCAAGTTACTTTGTTCTTCGTACGTCTTTGACTTGGCCTTTGACTGGATTTCAGTCAGAGTTGCCGGTCCTTTTATCGGCAACTCTCTAGGTCTACCTTCTCCCGTTCGCAACTCTCCTGCCGAGACTGTCTTTTGCTCTAAACTGAAAACTTACCTTATCTAGCCTACTCATTACGGTGGCCCAAAATAACAAAAGTTGGAAATGTTTAGCTCCACAAGGCTGCCCTTGTTACACATGAAAAGATAACCCTGTATGCAAAAATTTGGACAGATTGAACTATATTTAGAGGTCGCGCCTTTTGCATACTTTTACACTATATAGTATGAAACGTCAAAAGACATGTATCATTTTGAATAGCAAGGCAGTTACTATTTTGAACGTTGAACAGCCTAATAAAAATATATACATGTACCGCAGTGTTACTGCTTAGTCAGAGTGCATTAAATGCAAATAATTTGTAATGCAATATAATTTTTTACTATGAAAGTAGTTTTCCAGTCTGCATAAATAACCGTCGTTGAAGTGCCGGAAAACGCGAAAACCGCGATTATTTCATTTTGCCCTTGTCGGAAAAGAAATCATTGTGTGATGACTGGAGACAAGTTGCAGCAGGTATTGTGTCTGTGACTCATCCTTAGTTACGTGACAGAATTAACCAATTTCAACAATTATTGGCTGAGATCTGATCATTTTTCTTCGATTTTTGTTAGATTTTGTTTCTTATGACCTTGAAATGACCTTGAACGACCCTGAATTTAGTATTTATATTTTAATCAAAATATAGCTCTCATCGAGATAAATAAACAGTAAAAAGTTCATCTAAATTGGACTCCTTATTAATTTGTTGTGATAAAAAGAGTAAATCGACAATGGAACCAAGTTCCAAAACCCAAGCATGCGGTTTTTGCGATTTCTACAAAAAAGTGTCAAAATGGCGCGACCTCTAAACATGCTCAGATCTCTTCAATTTTTTCACCACATAGTCTTCTTGTCAAGTGGAACAAGGGCAGCCTTGTGGAGCAGCATGTTTCAACAAAAATTATTTCCCCGTGTAAGTTTGGGCCACACTACTGTCCACCTATCTACCTTACTTTACTAAGTTTAGGTCACAAGTTACTTACATACGTACTTACATAATAACGTAAACTCTAAGTATTAAGTAATCTTGTATTTATCTCATTTTGCAACTTTCTCCCTTTCTGTTTGTCTACGCTTCTCATTGTATGTTTCTATCTCTGTCACTCTTTTTCTGTCTCTGTCTATCTCTTTTCAAGTCTGTGTCTGTGTCTCTGCCTCCGTCTGTCTCTCTGTCTTTTTCTGCTTCAGTCTTGTCCTCTCTTTTTCATGGTGACGAACTCAGAGACAGTGTCTGTAGTAAGCAGTAACCGTCAATAAATCTCTGACTGTGGCTCTCATGACTCTCTACGCTTTGTGTCACGACGACAAGCGTTTGAGTCACATGTACACTGTACAGCCAGGTACAATTTTGAGAGGTTTCTAACACACGGCATATAAATAATTATCCACACATACCTACATGCACCGTATAATAGAGTGTGTGCTTTTATACAAACATTAATTTGAAGAGCGTTACAGTTCTGCTTAGGTCTGTTGGTCTTCCATGTCAGTCACCGCCTGTCAGTGCCTGTGTCTCCTTTAAGTAAAAGCAACGGGATACTGAAAGCTACGGGATACTAGATAAGATCAATGTCGTGTCTTTTCAAAGTTGAATTCACCGAATGCCAAAGGAATGCGCCTGCTGTCTCCATGACCGACACGTTCCATCTATCATTTAGGCAACGCCTTCAAACTAAGGCTTAAAAGCCCAATTCAAACAAAATAATACTTAACGCAATAAGAGACTTACCTCAAGACTGAATGCGTAAGCTATGTGGGTGTGTATATGTATGTGTGTATTTGTGTATGTATGTATATGTGTGTATGTATGTATGTATGTATGTATGTATGTATGTATATATGTATGTATGTACTATACTATGTATGTATGTATATGTATGTATGTATGTATGTATAATTGTATAATTGTATAATTGTATAATTGTATGTATAATTGTATATATGTATGTAATAATAATAATAATAATTCTTCCTTTATTGAAACAATCCGGTTGACACATCGCAACCAGTACAGTTTACAGTTATGCAATTGAAACAATTCACAAAAACGCAAATGACAGAAGACATAAATCTTAACTACTAACAGAACATGCATGTACTATTTATGTATGTATGTATGTATGTATGTATGTATGTATGTATGTATGTATGTATGTATGTATGTATGTATGTATGTATGTATGTATGTATGTATGTATGTATGTATGTATGCATGTATGTATGTATGTATGTATGTATGCATGCATGTATGTATGTATGTATGTATGTATTTATATATGTATGTATGTATGTATGTATGTATGTAAGTAAGTATATTCTTTATTAACCAATTGGTAATCACACTTTGGTGTACATGCATCTTATAAACAGAGTTATAAAGTATATAGCATTCTGACATTAAATGTTTTTCGTATCAAGTAAGTAAGTTAGTAAGTAAGTAAGTGAGAATATCTCTTAATAATAAACCAATTGCCAACCGCACCTTGTTGTACAATCAATATATATATAGTCTCGCATTTATTTAAGAAAGACAGTCTCTCAGGTTTCATCACTAGGATCATATATAAGGTCTGATCAAGAAAGACCTTATATATCATCCTAGTGATGAAACCTTTTCGTATTAAATTATCTGCAGGAGGATTGATACGGTCGTGAGCCCGAGGGCGGAGGGAATACCTAGAAGTTTTAATAGGGGAAGCAAATCAATCAATCAATCAAAACTCTTTTATTGAAGCCAAATAAAAACACATAACATTTTAACATAAAATATCAGGATTGGCCGCAAGAGGAGTCCCAAAAGCGATCAAGATCCCGCTAACTAGGGACACCTAGAACAACATTTCAGAAATCTGAATTAGCTAAATCCTTGATAAACAGTGCAACGTCAAGTTTCGTACAGCAATGCAAATAGTACAGTACATATTACACAGTAAATGATTAACATATGTAACACATGCCCTTTATCCGCCAGGATCGATGAAAAAGGCGGCAATCTGCCTTAATTCATAGCTGCTCAAAAGACAGCGAATCTCCAGGAAGATAGTGATAGCGGATCAAGCGACGCATCAAGGCTTCAAACTTGTCTTTCTCACGCTGTCCCATGAAACGTCACCAGGCGGCGAGGCATACAGCATTCTTACCAGGGTAGTGGCTCGCACTACGTCATAGATGTGGACCATGCAGGCCATGGGCGACCAAAGTTCTCAAAGCGTAAAAGGATTGGGGGGCTTGACAGTACATAGATCTATGCTTGTAGGTATGTATGGATAGTACTCATGGCTCTTAATATATGCCCGGTTTCAGCGTGCACTTCTCAACTCTGACAATAGCGAGATCATTCGCTAGATGGCTCTACTTGCACGGTTTTAATTTAGTTAATGATTCACTTACTCGTTAGGGCAAACACAATCGCCAAGCACTCGTTCGCAAGAATTTAACATAACTAACATATAAACATAACATAACATAACATATCATAAGTTACATAACATAACATAGCAAGTGTTTAAGTGGTTCAGAGTGTGTTAGAACCACTGCCAGTTAACCTGTAATGCTCAATAGACTATATCTCCCAGCTTTCACGTAAAAGCTGTGATGGTGTCCACTGAGACCGTACTATCATCCAAACCATCTGACGAGTCCACAACTCTTGCACTGGAGAATTTCTGCACTAATGGTCCTTTCTGCTTCTTAAATAATTTATGCCTATGTCATCGAGTCGCCTTGTTTGGAACTAATTCAAAGAACCTCTCCCACTGCACTGCTTCCTTTCCAGTGATAATCTTGCAGGCTTCAAGTACATCTACTTCTCCTTCTCTCTAATGTTGTTAGTTCACACCTTAACAGCCTTTCTTCATAGATCAAATCCTCGTAACCCAAACCATTTTTTTAGCTCTTCGTTCCGCTTCCTCGAGTTGTTCAATGTCATGTTTCAGGTACTAATTCCATACCTGGACGCAGTAGGCCTAATCCAGCTGTGGCCTATTAAACCAGTGATTTGTATAACCTGATCAGTATTATATCCTTGTGTCTAAGATTGAGTTCGCCTTCTTTGAAGCTTCAGTAAATTGCCTTGACGGTTTAGCACCCTTTTGCACTATAACCACCAAATCCCTTTCTTCCTCGCGTGGGCCTACTTTCACTATCTAACGGGCCCTATGTGAATCCAGTGGTAAAAGTGGTTTGGGTGAGCAGTGGGAACTCCGAAGAGAGTTTTTTTGGAATGCATGTGTTATCATGGTTCCATTGCATGGTGAACAGTGGGAACGCAAGGAAAAGTTTTTGAGAGCAGTGGGAATGCCGTTCCCACAGTTCCCACACCACTTTAAACCCTGTGTGAATCCCTTTCCCACGCAGTCCCTATACTGAATTACACTATATGAGTCGGTCAACTCACTCGGTCTTATCCTTCACGTAGCACACTTCTAGATACAAAACCGATGTGCTGCCGTATATTTCCAGATATATTGCTGCTACTAATTAACGGAGTTTATGTACAGCACGTGGTTAAACTTAATGTGAATTAGCCTATAATAGACAAAGTCTTACACAAATGCCACTATAATTTATTTTGCTTTAGATCTATTCTTATACGAACTAATTAAAGTAGCTGTAGCAAACTGCATCAAAGACCAGAATGAGGTTGAATTAGTTCACACAGTAGAAGGAATCTACAGACAGAGACTACGGAACGGAATTAGTAATGAGAATTAATGAGCTGGGAAGGTGAAACTCAAAACAATGTAGCAGCGTCGAAGAATTCCAAGATTAGCTAAATCACAAACTCAGAAAGTCCTCTTCAGAGACGTGAGCAGTTGTAGATTCACTAAATGCAGCCTGCTGAACGCAGAGCGGGAGAAATTTATAGACCATAAACACCTGTAGATGTCAATTATTGTTTTAATTGTCGGAAGCGTTAGAGGTTCAACCCTAGCTCTTAAAATGTCATAAAACCAATTAGTATAATTAACAGTAAAAAATAAACAAGTGTTCTACATTAGCTACTACATTTTAAAATAACAAATGCTCATGTAATATAATGCTTAGTAAGAGCAAGCAAGTGTTCGAATACTGTCTTCTAAATTAACAGCAAAAACTAAAGTAATATAATTAGCTTCCAAAGTAGGGTAACAATATCACTTAATTGTTATCTGTAATACCGAATTATGCAACACATCATCAACAAAAGCCCATTGAAGCCATGCAGGCAAACAGGTTGCATAGGCTACAACTGGCAAACCATTCGTGGTTTCATTGCCAGAGAGAGGGCGATGGACTTTGATGAAAATTGTCTGATTTTGATGAAAAGTGTCTGATTTTTCAAACACCTCAACGCCAGTGTCTTGTAGGCCTACTAAAACACTCTGTGGGCAATTATCTGATAATCATTGGATAACACACTGGCATAGAGAGCGAGAGGTACCCCCGAGTTCGAGTCTCGTAGGGCGGACATGCTTTGTAGGCTGCTATTAGCGCCGTGTATTGCAGGCTGTCTGTTCTGTTAGTAGTTAAGATTTATGTCTTCTGTCATTTGTGTTCAATTGCATAACATGTAAATGTACAGCACAGTGCGTTTGTCAGGCGCTTCAATAAATAAAAGATTATTATTATTATTATTATTATTATTATTATTATTATTATTATTATTATTATTATTATTATTATTATTATTATTATTATTATTATTATTATTATTATTATTATTATTATTATTATTATTATTATTATTATTATTATCTTTCCGTTTGTGCACGGTTGCCTTCGCCCGCAGACTCTGGAGGATAATACTGTCCACATTGCTCACAAATACGCCTTGTCGCCTTCCAAGGTCATTGAGCACAGGAGGTGTCCGCCATTTTAACAAGACAACCAGAACTTTAAAGAAATCCCGATCAAAATTCGGTCCGCTAAAGAACTGCCAAATGTTCACTGTCCAGAGCGTGACACCCCACAGTGTTTAATGACTAAAAGAAAAGGCAAAGCTAACTGGTAATCAATCCGTGTGCCTGTAAAACTGACTGTTGTGTCCAAGTACTTTGGTCTCAAGTACGAGTACATGTACTTTGGTCTCAATTACGAGTACTTAAAAAGTGTACTCGAACTTCAGTACGAGTACAAGTATCAAGTATTACATGATGTAATAAAAGCATCTTTATAGTCGCTATAAAGTTTATACCTTGCATCCTTTTATCGGAAAGATACTGACCTAGAATAACCTTTAACCTTTCATGGCTGCGCACAGAGGAAGCGGGTGGGGCGGTGCTTTGATGCTACAACGTCCCAGCTATGTGGAGCTGTCCATAGACTCTAAGTGCCAGAGCACTGGACACACAGGTTAGAGCGGCTGAAGAAGTAAATTGCGGTGCGAAAGTAGGCCAAGCAGGGAACCTGACTGGCAGCGTATCCAGCTGCTGTTGACCGGAATAAACAGGCACTTAGATTCCAGTCTGCCTATCCACAAGGCAGTACACGGTCTGATTAGTACACTCTTCTTCTTCTTCTTTGCTTCTCCTCCGTCAGGCCAAGGCCAACGATGAGTCCTCAACTTGTCGTCTCCAGAATTCTCTATCCTTGATTTGTTCCCTTGTTTCTGCAAGGGATTAGTACACTGTGTGGTGTTAAATGAAGAAGAAACTAATCTTATAACGAGCTCGTTATTCCTGTTTATATAGTTTCGGGAAGTTTCAAACATGAAATCATAAAATGTTTATTCAGCTGTTCGAGACTGCACCAGAACATTACAAATGACGAACCAATGCAATACAGAACAGACTACTTTAGTACCATCTGACTGAAGTTGATAGTTGGCGCTTTATACGGCACAGGTTTAAATAGCCTACGGCTCATGCAGGCTGTACTGAAGTAGGCTAACTATGTACCAGATTTAGGTGCGAACTTCCGAACAGGTCATTAATCTCATTATCCCTCCCCTTGTCCGCATTCGTCCGCAATTTGCTGACCCCTCCACATCATTGCGGACGTTCTTTATGGATGTTCCCTGGTCATGACCACACCTAGCCAATGTTACCAGCCTGCGCTAGGTTTTTCCATCAAGATCTAGGCCTATATTTTCTCGTTCCTGTCGGACCTGTCTATGTTTCTGTTTCCTGTCTAAAATCTATGCTTCTTCATAGAAGTTTATGCGTGTTGAAAAACGTACGTTTTCAGCAATTTCTAAGACATTCAATTTATTTTGGCCTTTTTCAAAAATAGGCACTCCGCACTTTGCACATCACTAAAGCTAATTAGGCCTACACGTCAACGCAGTAGGCCTACTTACTTTTATAAACACTATGTAGGCGATAAACCACCGATATAATAGGTTCTATGATCAAACATCTAAGGATGACGTCAGTTTTTGTAGTTCTTGAAATTCCTATATTTAATCAATTTTTAACGTTTTCAGTAATATATTTGCTTCATTTAGGCCTATGTGTATTTGATTTATGGTGATTAAATTTACGTAGAAGTCGCGCAGTGCCGCTGTGTTTCATTAGTAATTTGAACTAATTTCCATGTAGGCCTATTCCTCGAAATAATACCTGTCAATGTTTTTCAATGTTTTTTCGAGGGCCTTTCTAGGTTTTCTAAAAATATTGACTGGCACCAGCGCAGGTAGGCTTGCTGTCGAAGAGCTACATGCACCATGATGCACGTAGGCGGGGTCAACCCGAATCCGCGAAACCCGAATCCCCGAAAACGCTGAAAATACACAAAAGCCCGATTTCCCGACAACAGTTTTCTAGAAAGCGGCCGACTCCAGAAAGCTACTCAGAGTTAAATTGTAAATATGACGTAGGCTTGGACCTAGCGATATAGTGCCGATTCACATGTTTATTTGTTAATTAGGCCTAGGCCCTATACCTTATAATATTCATTCAGGTCTTACTTAGAAAATCAATTTCGGGAATCAGGCCGAAATTCGTTTCGGGGATTCGGGCCGCACCCCACGTAGGCTATACACGTAAGCATGCAGCACGCTGTGTCACAATTGTTACATGTAGGCTATATTATAGGCCATTGTGTTAAAACTCTAGGCAGACCATATATACCAAATTTTACTTCAATTTATAGCTTAAATTTATCGCGCTGGTGTCTAATGTTTTCTGACCAGGATGTTTCCTGGCTAGGATGCTGTACCGCTAGGCTTAGTAGGCTAGTGTGTTTTTAGTTAACTTTTACTAACTTTCTGCTACTATTTGATAACTTTGTATGTAAAGCGCCGTGTATTTGCCAGCGTTTAATAGAGAACGCACTACTTACTTACTTACTTACAAGTAAGGCATCAACCGCTGGCGCACCAAGCCGTAGGTCTAATCTATCTATAATTAGGTCAATATCCAGAAGATCTATCCGTAAGAGTTAGACCAAATGACATGCGCGGCCAAACTAACGTAAACACTCGATGCCTAGTTCTGTCCCAATTACTAGGCCTCTTCAACCCTCTTGGTACATAAATAAGGCCAATCACTGAACGACCGGCGTCCTGAAACAAAGCTGGTAGCGCTTTACACAGCGCTGAGCTCATCTGAGCTGCTCCCGACGGTTAAATCCGCTGCTTAAGCGCGTTGTGCTTAGTTGCGCGCTTAATATTTAAATTTCGGTTGTTTTCGAAAGCGCTGGTCGCAGCCAAGAGCCGCTTAACCACCGCGGAACAACAACGGTGGTCGATGTGACCGTTGTATGGAAAACGCATAGTCTCATTACTTGATGTGTTTATTCTTTCGCTTTGCACATGGCGGCATTATAATAATATATTATTATCGTAGGTGACTCGTATTAGTGGAAAAATTGTATTAAATATTTGTACTTGGCCTGCTAAAGCCCACAGCTCAGCTATTGTGGGAGTATGTAAATGCACACGGTTTCTATAGCGACCGTAAATGGCCTCGATACTGCTAATTTTTCAACGAATCGATGGGATGAGGTCCTTCGATCATTGGCCCTATCAATGCAAGGCCACCGCTAGCTGACACAGAGGCCGAATTACGGGAAACCCAATATGGAAGAAAACATAGTTGCAATTGTCACTAACAACTTCTATAGCGCCGTAGTACGTATTATATGATGTCTTTCTCTGGCTGTCCCAAAACTCGAACTATGCTGCCTACCAACTAGAACTGGAACTAAGACTGAACAGAACAATAATTATTATAGCCTAATATTACCTCTCGGTGTTGGCTTATAATCTTATGATTTGGTCTAATTTGATATTATCATCACCGTCATCGTAGTATTCAGTCGTCGTCGTCATCATCATCATCATCATCAGTTCCTGACTCTAGCAATTATAGTGCGAGCGTGTTCAGATTCGATCATTTTAGTTACCCTAGCCTATACTTTTCTTCTTAAGTCGTAGTTGACTTAGAGGTGACCTGCTTATAGGAGATTTCCTTGCAGGAGTAGCCGTAGCATGCTATTTCCACCTTCGCTGAATCCGACAGGTGAAACGCTGCCTCGACGAAACTTGCCTTCGTATCCTCATCCAAGCTCTCGTCATTTCTCGCCTCGACTACGGTATATTGCAACTCTGTCCCATCTGGTCTTCCTTCATCGACACTGCAACCCCTATCCTCAGTCAGTGGCGGCGCCAGGATTTCAGGTTGGGGGCTAAAACCCCAATTCCTTCCCTTTCTCCCCTCCTCTCTGGCATTGGCAGTGTTTCCCACTTTTGTTTGGGGGCTGAGCCGCCGATAGGGGGGCTTCAGCCCACCCTAGCCCCATGCTGGCGCCGCCACTGTTCTCAGTTCTACACACCGCCGCTCGCCTACTAAAAGATCTTGGTCCAAGAGATCACATCACGCCTACACTGCAACAACTCCGCTGGCTTAATTCCCATCCGCGCCCGTATCGCCTTCAAAATCTGCCTCCTCATGTATCACATTCACTCTGGAACTTCTCCCTCATACATGGCATCCATGGTCATGCCATGTTCTGTTTGCAATACTAGAGGACGCTGATCGTCCACGCGAGGGGATTTTTTACTGTACTTCGCACAAACCGGAAGTTTGGAAATCGTGCTTTCTCTGTCTCAGGAGAGTCAGGACCCATAGAATGGAACAGTCTTCCAACTTCAGTTCGACAGTGCACATCTGTTGCTCAGTTTAAAACAAAATTAAGAACTCATCTGTTCACCTTGCACTATGACTAAGAATGTAGCATAACGCGCTCTTGTGCAAGACCTGTCTTGTTAAAGTGCGCAATAAATTTTCAGTTGTATTGTGTATTGTATAGCCTATGATCCGACATACACTGTGAATTTCGTTGCGAAACGGAACATGTAGGAAACCGGGCCATCTTTGCCTTGGTCCTGCATGAGTTTATGAATAATTGTTTATCATCTAGATCAGCCAATCATGAGTTAGCCTACTCACTGTACTTTCTCTCGCACTTTGGCAGTTGGCACAGATCGAGTTATGACGTTAACGATGAGGCCTATTATCGTTATGGGACACGGTGGCCGATTGGTTAGAGCACTCGGCCTGTAACGGGAGAGTTACGGTTCGAGCCTCACCCGAGACAATTGTGTAGGGACCTTGAGCAAGTCCTTCGCTCACAATAATATTGCTCTGCAATATAATATTGTAGGCTATCTAGCTGTGACTTCGTCGTGTGTGCACTTCTGAACTTTGTAAGGGTGGCATGATCAAAGTAGCCTACAGTTGTATTGTAGGCCTATTGTATTTTGAACTGCAGACATTGAAATGAATATTTGAAAAATGTCCATAAACGTCTATAGGTAGTATAGCACCGTATTATCCATATAGCCTAAAGCAGCTGATGGTCCAGGGTTCGACACTCGATTCATTCTGGTAAGTCAGAACGCACCAGCGAAGCGCTTGTTTATCATAAGAATCTCATAGGGGCCTACTTTCCAATATGGGGCCTGCAAAAGTAGCCTACCAGTGGCTATCGGTCTCGATTTTCAAGTCTTAATAATTGGATGGTGTTATGCAAGAGTGGACCAACCCCAAAATTCATTATTCTTCAGAAAACAATTTTTTTTAAAATTCTCTTTCAATTTTGATGGAAAAATTTTACTTTTAATTGTGTAAATGCAAAAATATACATTTGATATTAGGGTGACATTATATTCAGCAACTTGCAAAGGAAATGTCATTTGGAGAAATAAATGTTGGTTGGTCCATTTGAATCCTGGAAATTTGTGGTTGTTCCACCTGAATTTCAAGGCATTGCGGGTTGGTCCATTTGAATCCTGGAAATTGTTTGATCAAATGTTTAATGCTTAACTCAAAGCTGTCAACGTTTTGTATGAATTATCTTTGTGACAGTAATCACTGTATAAATTTATAATGCAATATTAGGCAAAACTATTCATGAGTCTTAAAAAGTATCTTATAAACTCTTACATCAATCATATCTGCAGATAAAAGCTATTAGAATTATTGCAAGAGATCCTTTTAACGCCCACACGGCATACAGATACAGAGAATATAATATTATGAACTTTGAAAATATAAATCGCTATCAACTGGGTAATTTCATGTATAAATTTGTCAATAACTTGCTGCCTGTTTCATTTTCAAACTATTTTACGAAGGTAGTAGAGATGCATGGTCATTGTACAAGATCTTCATCTGGTGGTTTGTATGTCATATATGCACGCACTAATTATCGTAGATTTTCAATTTGTTGTAGTGGTCCAAAAATTTGGAATGCAGTACCGATGAGTATTCGGAATGCACCCACATACACCCAATTTAAGAAGCTGTGGAATAGTTACTTGAAGGATTAACCACACTTCATTTAACACTGTTTCATCGAATTGTTTAGATATTGATCTTCTTAGTAAATTGCAATGTTATTATTTAGTTAAGAACATTATTGAGTTGAACCTTTCTTTCTTACATATTGATTTTCTTAATAAATTGCAATGTTATTATTTAGTTAAGAACATTATTGAGTTGAACCTTTCTTTCTTTCAACTGACTAACCAGCCATAAATGATTATTGTTAAAAGGGGTGACCCTAATTAAGCGGGGCTTGTGCCCCTTTTGGGTCTTCCCTGTTCCCTAGCCAATGCACTGATATGTAATAGTCAAGTTATAATTGTTGTTAATTGTTATATGCATTGCGCTTCTGGAAATAAAAAGTTGTCAGTTGTCAGTTATCAGAGCATTCACAGACAATTAGCTGGTTATAGTTTTCACACCACTTTGCGGGGAATTACTAAATTATAAAAGTAGTCACTGCAGAGCATGAAATATGTTATTGTAACATGGATGTAACTAAATTTTGCAAGAAGTTAATTTAATTAACTTTAAAATTAGAATCCGTACTAAACTATTATTCAGCTCAGCTCAAGTTTGTTGGTGTCCAACAATGGATTGGAAGAATAGAACTCGTGATAACATGGTGGAATTAGTGGTAGAAGGCTAATAGTGTCATTCTTCTGAAGTGAAACAATTGGCCTCGTCCATTCTAGACAGCATCTGGGAGATAGAACCTAGAGTTGATAGTATTATTCGCATTCCGAACTCAACTTCTTTCTACTCTTCCGTTTCTTCATGAGAGTAGCGAAAGAACAATGTTTTCGGCCTGTCTAGGTGAACTAGCCAACAGAATTATATCACAGAACATCTTTTGCACGCCCGTACCTGAGTTTGCTCCTTAGTTGTTACACAATACAGTCTCGTAAGATTTCTTACAGAGACTATAAATGTACCGGCCTGCAACTTTCTGCTGCTTTAAATGGACGTTAATGAGGGCCTACTTCGCACACCTGCTACTGTTCCAGTACCATTCATGCATGTTTTGTCTATCCGTAAGTCGGCCATCTTCATCAAAACAAAGGGTTAGGTACATAACACAACAAGGGGTTTTAGGTGGTTCAGAATACGTATAGTCTGTGTTAGAACCATTAAAAGTTAACATGTACTGTGATGCTTAACAGTCTATCTCTCCTAGCTTCTTCTTGAAAGCTGTAATAATTATTGTCCACTGAGACAGTACTATCATCCAAACCATTCCATAAGTCTACAACTTTTGTACTGAAGAATTTCTGTCCTGATATTCATTTCGGTTTCTTAAAGTTATAATTAAAAAGCATCTGCCAGTCCTTGGACCATCTAAACATTCTTCTTAGGTCTTCTAGCAGTATCTCCACTGTGAGATACTTCTGTGGTCCAGTCACGTTCGTATGACTCTGTGTGCGCAAATGGACCAAGCCGCGTTCTGTGGCTTGGTCCCTGTTATGCACAACTGGACCAAGCCACGGTTTTGTGGCTTGGTCCAGTTGTGCATAAGAGTCGCAAGTTGGTCCAATAGTTTTTCGCTATTTATTAAACATTCTGATGGGCTAGAACGTTGATCTAAGTGTCAAAAGATGCAGAAAAAATTCTGAATTTAATGGAAAAATAAAAATAAATTGTGAAATTTTGAGGGTTGGTCCACTTTGCATAACACCATCCAATTATTGATTGGAATTTAGCAGTAAACAGTAAACTAGCGACTAAATGTCCTTGGCGCAGAGTGAAAATGCTCTGTTGGTCTAACAGCTTCATTTTGGGATACGATAAACACTCAATATTTATACTTTTGTGAAGTCAGCAGGATCTAAGCAGCCTACTTATTCCAGAGCCCATGGAACATCTGTGGCGAAAGCACTAGTATAAACACCGTGACCCATTTCCTCTTTTAGCTCTGTAAGTGAATTATACGTTGTCTGGCGTTCCATCAATGAGGTCAGGTCATTCGGGGCCAAAGTTCAGCGTGGTTTACTCGACGCTATCTTCTGATGCAAGCGAGTAGAGAGCGTGCATCAGCCTCCATCCATTCAGTGGGCGGCGCTGAATTTATATATATAGACGATCTCCCAGGGCAATGGAAAATTTTCCGGATGGAACCGGTTGTGTTTTGGCCGTTCGTTTGTGGCGTCCGTGACCTTTCGGTGTTTTTCCGAATCGGAGGAGAGCTATGACTGTACAGTGTACAGCCTGCAGAGTAAACACGTTGATCAGCCTTTAAGGGCCTACGTATCAGCTGACTGGCTTGCAGATCGGAAAGTTTCCGTAGTGGATGAAGTAAGTAAGAAGTGAGACGGGACAAAGCGGTTTATCTGAGAGAAAGCCGGCAGTCAGAGGTTACACATGGTCCAGAGCGTACATGCACGTCCTAGTAGACGCTTCAGGGAATCAAGGTTGCCACTACCACACAGACGCCACGAGGTTCGGTTTTCCACCACCTTTGTTGCCGATGCGAGTTTTCATCTTCTCCAGGGAAAGCCTAATTGACAGAAAACAATGAGGTTGTCCGTGTGTCACCTGGCCAGGTCGATCGTCCGGCAGAGTAGTACGCTGGCAACGCGGTTGTCGCCGGCCGAAGAGGTCGATAAGTTTTCCCAGTACAACCCAACCGTCTTGACTCTTAAGCGTCTCATCGATTTCGGTGAGTGTTCAGTCAGGGACTGCAATGTCCAGGTATGATGCTGTCAAGCTTTTATCTGTTGGAATTTTGGGTTTTTGCACGTAATTTATGTAAATTATAATGTTACTATTTTGCATTTATTGAATGACTAGGCATCAATCGATGGCGCTGAGCATTTGTGAATGAAGGACTTGCTCAAGGTCAATACAGAGAAACTGCCTCGGAGGAGGCTCGAACCTGTATTTGTGATGTTACAGGGCAAGCACTCGAACCAATTGTCTGCCTGTTGCGATGATGTATAGAAATGGTTGTTCAGAATTGTGAAATTTAAACCCTCATATAATGTGATTTGTACAAATTTCCCAGGATCTTCCCTAACCTTGCATTGCTGCTCAGGAAGCAGTTGGATGTTGGTGGCTCTTTCAAAGTGGCACTGTGGTAGATTGCAGAGTCAGTTTTTTGGACTTTGACTTCCTGAGTTTAAATCGGGCTTCAACTGGAAATTTTCCCATGATGAAATGAAACTGTTAATTCATTAACCATCCATGTGATTTGCATAGCAAAGTGTTCCAGTGTTTTGAATGCACAGTCATACTAGCACTGCACTTTAAATATCCTTCAACCACATTACCATACCTCTCAGAAATGTCGTTCAAATAGACATGTAATTGATGAGCAGTTACATTACCCTAAATGATGTTCTGTAAATTGTATTGTATTGTATTTAAAGATTTATAAAGCGCCTCTCACAGTGCACACCAATCAGAGGCGTTATAATAACCAAACAACTTGAAGACAAGTTACAAGCTATTACATAGCTTTATGCTGCATTATTTGGTTACAGGCTCCTTCAGTGGTTGGCCAACCCCAGACTTGTATGGCCTGTGGCCATGGTTATATGTAAATTTGGAAATGAATTAAATGCAAAATGCTGTATATATTGACCTTGTCAACTTCTCATGGAATGATGTCGAAATATCCAAACATCCAATATTCAGAAATTATTTTAATTTAGAAGTTTTCTATTGTCAGTATTTCAGATGTCTAGAAAATGAATGCTCAAACACATACAAGTCTAAAACTTATAAATGAGATTATTTAAGACTGATGAGTAAAAATCTAAAAAAAGCCAGATCGAGTTCGATTTAGCCTGGCAAAAAGACCCTTCTGGCCCTTGTCTGATTAGGCTACTTGTGTACATGGCAGTGTATAATTTTATTGATCTGAGTTTGGACCCATTATTACGGTATTGTTCCTTGTTGTTGTTGTTGTTGGTGGTGGTGGTTGTTGGTGTTGTTGTCATCATCATCATTATCATTATCATTATTATGATGATCGTGATGATCATGATGCTGATGATCATCATCATCATGATCACCACCACCACCACCACCACCATCATCATCATCATCATCATCATCATCATAATCACCATCGTCATCATCATCATCATCATCATCATCATCATCATCATCATCATCATCATCATCATCATCATCATCATCATCTGATTTTAAATACTTTAGTTGGCCTACCCAATTGAATGTTTTGTAAACCAATGGATTCTTTGTTCAATGGGAAGCCAGTGTAATGAATGCAATATGGGAATAATATGCCGATATTTTGTGGGCTTTGTGGGGTTCTGGCAAAAGATTTTAAACCAATTCGGTTCAGGTGCAGTGCTCAGCAGCAAAATGCAGCTTTTGATGGGTTAAGGAGCTTTTAAGCCACCATCCAGGACTGCACTTCCTCTTTGTCCTCCTCTTCCCCCTTCCTCCTCCTCTTCCCCTTCCTCCTCCTCCTTCTCCTCTGCCTCCTCCTCCTATTCCTCCTCCTCCTCCTCCTCTAAAGCAGTGGACAACTTCTGCACAGATGAATGACAAAACTAAACAAAATGTAAATCTGAGTATTATCTGAGTAGATGATACATCCCATGGAATGATTGCCAGTGGTGTGGTGTACATTGTGAACACAAAGAGATTCAAACACCAACATCTGAGTCATGGCACACATCAGCAAAGCACTTGATGAATAAAAAAATTTCCATTGAAGTATACAGTTGAGTGGGACAGCGATTAACAACAGTGAAGAAAGGGCTTTTGTACAGAGGTGAACAAGGGGGCCAAGCCCCAGATTCCGAGGAACGCCCACATGTTTCAAACCACTGGACAAATAATTGCCATACAGAATTTAAGTATAGAGTTTAGTATGCAGACAGAGGGTTTCTAGTTCTGCAAAGTATTTCAGGAATAGAAACTCCAAGCTAATGCTGGAGGTGATGTAAAAGAAGTCAATGGGCCAGTGTATCCAAAACAGCAGACAAATCCAGAACAGAACTATCACCCTAGCCTTGTTCCATTGTGCTTATGGTTTCATCGTGAACAGCAAGAAGTGTGGATTGCGTTGAGTGAAGTTACAATGGTTACGCCTCGATAGTCTGAAGGTTCGATAGTCCAAAGATTCTGTAGTACGACATTAATCCTACATAAAATCGTTGCATGAATTCAACTTCTACTTACACGGCAATATCTTTTCATCATTCCAACTTCCATTTAAGCAGGGATTATTTTCATCAATCCAACTTCTATTTAAGCAAGAATTCTGTTAATTAATCCAACTTCTACTCAAGGAAGAATTATTTTCATCCGTCAAGCTACTACGAATCTTCAGATTATCGAACCTTCGGACTATCGACCTGTTACCGTTACAATATGCATCTCGACTGGGGATATTAGCACGTTGGAAAATAGGTGAGATTGCATACAAATGAAATCATTCGTCCAAAAGGTTTGTAAAAAATTCAGATTTGCATGTCAACATGTTAGGGTTGAGGGGAGGTTTCTTTAGTAGGAATGAACCATGGCATACATGTGCAAAGAGGGAGGGAAAAGGTCTGCAAAAAGGGAGAGAAACCTTGGTCCGTCATCTAATGAGAAGTTAATAAATGAAGTTTTTGATGGATTTAATTACGTTCAGGATATGGTTTTGCCCAAGCATCATTCTTCTATGCTCTTTTTTGCTACAGTTGAATACTTTATTTTATTTAGCAGAATGAATTTACCCTCTGCAAGAATTAGTGCGAGTCTGATATTGTAAAATTATTGTGCCTTATGGGTTTAGCTCTCAACACCAATGCATTTGACTGACTCAAACTGTATTGTGTTTTGTTGGTGGTTAATGAATGAGCTGATAAGAAGTATAAATTAACTTCCAAGGACATTTGTATACGTTGTCCAGTAACAAGTGCAATTTGATATTGATGGGATGTTAGGCTTGCACAACAGTCTAGTGGTTAGCATGCTGGAATTGTCAACCAAGAGGTTGGGGTTCCAATCCTCAATAGGGCAGAAATTTCTTTTGAGGTTTCGGTTCCACTTGCAGCCCTTAGCCAACTCAGCTATGATAAGTACACTGACTGTACACTGTCAGTGGGAAGATAAGTTGGTGAGGGAGAGGACTAGCCAACCACCCTAGCATGCTGAGACCTGGAAAAGTGAAGTCGCTTACACTTCTCTGTAACTGCTTTGATATTCGATTCGAAAATGAATCGGACGGCAGTATTCGATTCGATTCCAAAATGACGTCATGATTCAAAACATTTTCACACTTTGTTGTCAACTAATTGCTTTAACTGTACTGCATGTGGAATTGGTTGCTGAAGAGTGCAACGTGGCATTTAACTCGTCTGTGGCTGCAGTGTGACCAGAGGCGCGTTTACAGAAAACGGGGCCCTAGGTGCAAACATTTTTGGGGCCCTTCTGAACTTCGAAGTCTAAAACTCTGGTGGTGTTTAGCCTATCATTTGCAAAAACCTACTAAGTTGAACTTGAAGCCGCTTTTGTCACACACGCCTTTTAAGGTGCCAACAATGAATTTTTCTCGGCCTCTCATTATGAAGTCATTCTAGGCAGTTTTGTCAAAAAACAAAGTACGTTTTCTTTTGCAATGTCATAATCGCTTTCAATACCATGTTTCAGTTTTGCCTCCATCTCTATTTTGGGGAAATTTTCTCTGACTTTTTGCGCAAAATTGTTAAATAATTAAATAATTCAAATTCGACAAACATGGCCTTTGATCGTGCAGAAATTTGCTGGTGGTATTTATTCTTCGCAGCACTTATTATTTGTATAAGTTGCGTTGTTGTCAACTTATTTGATAAACGAAAATTGATTGATTGCAACTAATTCCAAGATATTGTCATTAGAGCTATCTAATTTTTTTTGCAGCTCCAGAAAATTAGCAACGTTTCATTGCGTCAGATTTTAATAAATATTTGATATTAATAAAATTTAAATTACTATTACTTACTGGTTATCAAAACTAATAAAAGTTTTAAACACCATACAATGACGGAATTATCAGCCTAAAGGTTTCCACACATAGGCCTAAACTGCAGCAGACGCTGGTTTCTGCTTGTTGGTAATAAGTTTGATGTTATTTTACAAAAAATGAACTATTAGCCCAATTGCTGCCCATATGAACAAAGCAATTATAAATTACTAAATTAGACAAAAATAATATACTTTTGCA
Organism: Aporrectodea caliginosa; assembly: GCA_020284085.1. Lineage (NCBI taxonomy): Eukaryota > Metazoa > Annelida > Clitellata > Crassiclitellata > Lumbricidae > Aporrectodea > Aporrectodea caliginosa. Next base: position 1,280,718 of record JACEVL010000006.1, on the reverse strand, counting down.
ATTACAATAATAATTACTTTTATGAAATTATCTGAATGCCAAGCTGTACAAAATATAAACAAATATATTTAAAATAATCTAAATTTTAAAATGTTATTTTTTTACTATTTAAAAAAATATTTTCAATCGTTTGGGGGCCCCTTCAATATTTGGGGGCTCTAGGCGCGCGCCTAATTCGCCTACTGGTTAACGCGCCTCTGAGTGTGACTGCCGCAGTGCAGCATCCAAATTCCCGACGAGCTGACACTTAGTGAGCACCAGTTATAAATGCAATTGGATAAAAACTGTTGAAGGAGAAAATATATTATTCCACTCTTGTCGAGAGTTGTACGTGCTTTACTTGCTATTCAAGCCACAAGCTGTCCATCAGAGAGAGCTACTTCAGTTAGAGGTCAAATAATAAGAGAATTATGCTATAATCCTTCTAAAACAAATGCAGAAACTTTAATTTGGGCACGACATAATAAAGATTATTATTCTGACATTGTATAGACACAAGAGGCTTCATGAATTAGTTAACGTGTGATTTAGACACTAAAGTGCGTGAACGATATATTGATCTTGGGCTAGCACAGTCCATAAACAGGGCCTTGACAGGGTAGTGCATTTTCAAAATGGGCAACAGTGGGGAAGGATCTTGCCTGTCGTGACCTTAGTTCGCTTAGATTTTCTCCGAAGCCTGCAGTGTATCGTGTAGAGAAAATGTCAAGGTGATAGTTCAGTGTTCTTCTTCGTTCTACGTTAAACTCGTATATCTTATCTAGAAAAATGTTAACATCATAGTTCAGCGTTCCTTCTCGTCTTTTCGTTCCCTGGCGTAAAACTCCTCTCGCGTATATCTCCAAATCTGTCGATCATAGTCCAGCGTTTTTCCTTCTCCTTACACACCGCCGTCCCCGCCTGCGGCACCGCCTCTCCCGTATAACGCCCACCCAGCTCTATATGGCTTAGCTGGTAGGCGGCCCTGGGGGTTGCGTGAAGGCCGGCTCCCTTGTCGTCTGTCGTTCGGCGCTGCCTGTGATGACTCACAGGCGAACGGGTGGCGGTTAAGCTGGTCGGTTCTGCAGCCTTGGCTTCTGACCCCCAGGTGTTAGATACAAGATGGCGGCTTGCCCGACATAACCACGACATTATCTCCCATCCGAAGAGGGTAAGCCGCCATCTTCCGTCCCGATGGGTCTTCTCCGTCTTCGTCCTTCGTTCGCCTCGTCGCCGGATGTTGCCACAAAAGAAACAAAAGTAAACGTACACATTATTAACAGCGATGTATGTACAATGGAGGGATCGGACCCCTGCCAGTGACTGGGCTACCTTCTATGCTCCATCACATCCGGGACAAGAAGTCCGCTGCGATATTTTTGCTACCCGGGCGATATTGGAAGTCTAGGTTAAACTCCTGGAGCGCTAAAGCCCAACGTGCTAGTTTGGCGCTTTTGGGTGTGGCTTCCGTGAGGAAGGCTAAGGGATTGTGGTCCGAAAAGACGGTTATCTTCGAAAGGAAAATCCACGACCGGAAGCGTTTCAGGGCCCAGATGACCGCGAAGGCTTCCCTCTCTATCGTTGACCAACGGGTTTGTGTAGGTGATAGCTTACTGCTAGCGAATGATATTGGAAGCTCGTTTCCCTCCTCCGACCACTGGAACAGACAGCAGCCCACCGCTGTCGCGCTTGCATCGACAGACAGCCCAAAGTCCTTAGAAAAATCAATAGTACGTAACTGTACTGACCTACTTAAGTCTGTCTTTAATTTATCCAGTGCGGTTTGATGTTGGGGTCCCCAGGGTACGTTGTTAGGGACGCTCTTCTGGGTTAAGTCCGTGATGATTCGTGCCGTCTCTGCTAGTGACGGGATAAAATTTCTAAAATAACTAAAGAAACCAATCAAACGCCTGACGTCCTTCTTCGTGCTGGGTGGCTGGATATCCTCGACGCTTGCGATCTTTATGGGGTCGGGCGCGATTATCCCGGAGCCGATGACGTGCCCAACGAATGAGGTTTGACCTCGTGCGAAGGCACACTTCTTAAGATTTAAAGTAAGTCCAGACTCTTTTATGATGCCTAAGAAACGTTCTAGGTGGTCCAGATGTTCCGGCCAGGCCATCGAGTAGACCGCCATGTCGTCGACAAATGGTTCTGTAAATGAACGAACGGGATGGAGAATGCGTGAGACGCAGCGCATGAACGTGTTACCAGCTGATTTAAGCCCAAATGGTAGTCTTTGAAATTCGAATAGCCCAGCATCACAGACAAACGCCGTAAGCCATCGTGACTCCCGCTTCACCGGGAGCTGCCAGTATCCACTTTTCGCGTCAAAGCAACTGATGTATTTGGCACTCCCAACTCTTTGAAGTACGTCCCCGATGTCCGGGGTGGGGAAACAATCGCCGGCGGAGTGCAGGTTCACATGCCGGTAATCTATGGCCAGCCTCACACCCTTCTGACCGTCCCGTCCCTTCAACACGCACACAACCGGGCTGGCCATCTCGCTGCTCGAGGGTACAATAATGCCTAGATCCAGCATCTCCCTTATCTGGCGCTCTACTTCCGGTTTGAGCAACTCTGGTACTCGGTAGGCTCGTAGGCGCTTCGGTCTAAAGTCGGGTGAAATCTTGATCTCGTGCTCTATTAAGGGGCAATAGCCCGGCTTGTCAGAGAATACTTCAGCATACCTGTCGATCAGTTCGAATAGCTGTTGTCTTTCTCCCTCGGATAGATGCGAAACCTTATCTGGGTCGATCAAAGTACTGGGAGAGGCTTCGGCTGCGCTGTTGTCTTCGACTACCTCCACATTACCGAACTCCTCGTCTCGATCGAAGATGATAGAACAATTATTTACCATAGCCTGCTCTATGCGTTCATGGAATTTGCGAATTTTGTTTGCGTGAACGTGACGCCGTTTGCCTTCTAACTCGACAATGTATGAATATGGTGACTTTACCGTAACTACTGTCGCAGGCCCCTGCCATCGACTGTATAGTTTAGCACCGCTTAGGTCTGGGGTTAGTACTATCACCTTATCCCCTACTTGGTATCTACGGTCCATACTTCGCAAGTTGTAATAGTCCGCATAGCGTTTCTGTTCTATGTCGGAATGATACTCAGCGTACACCTTCGCTAGCTCTAAGTTTTCTTTTAACCCTTGTAGGTATTCCTCTGCCCCCTTGCCAATGCTGAACGGCAGTTGGCGCTCGCCCGCCCACGATTCCTTCAGTACACTCAGCGGTCCCTTGGGCAGGGTACCATAGACCAGTGTATAGGGACTGATATGGGTGGTTGCTGAGGGCCTTTCCCTTAGACTCCATAAAACGAAGGGTAACAATCGATGCCATCCCTTAGGGTCCGATTGTGCTAGTTTGTAAATCATCGTCTTCAGGCTCTGATTGCACCGTTCCACTAGTCCGGTCGCTTCCGGATGACCAGGGGTGTTGAATCGTGGGCAGCACCCCAAGCGCTTTAAGAACTCCTTAGTAAGTTTACTTGTAAAGTTTGTACCACAGTCGGAGCTAATCACTCGTGGGACGGAAAACGTCATAAAGACTTGTAGATAAGCGTCACAGACGGCCTTGGCAGATAAAGAGCGCAATGGATATGCCATCGGCCAGCGCGAGAAGCGATCGATGATTACGAGTGCGTAATTGTACTCGGGTTTTGGTGTAGTGGGGTCTCCTTCGGGTATTATTGGCCCTATACAGTCTGCGACAAGGGTGCTGAAAGGCAGGTCGTCGTTGCGAGAAATGGGTGTGATTGGTACGCGATGCGCAACCTTGTTAGGTGCTCGCAATTGACAGATGGGGCAAGATGCACAATAGTCTCGGATACGTTCATCCATACGGGGGAACCAAAAACTTAATTTAATTCGATCGCGTGTTGACTTAAACCCCATATGACCAGCAAAAGGAGCATCGTGAGCCATTTGTAAAACTATGCTGACCCGGGATTCTGGAAGACAAAGTTGGTTCACCTTATGCCCAGCAATTGTGTCACGATGGAAAATGAGGTTCTTCTCATAGAAGAAGTTGCTTTTCTCCTGTCGCGCCAGCTTCACAAACGCCGTAAGCGAAGCGCACTGAACTTGTTCCCTTGCCAGGGTCTCCGCATCAGCCACCCTCACGTCTGATGGTTCCTCTGGTCGTTCTATGTCTAGAAAATCAGGTTGATCTACTAATTGATTAGTGTTCCCATCGTCTTCCGCATCATCCCCTTGCCCACCCGGCACCACCTGGACGGCTTCAGCGATTCCGTCAGTTACACTAGGCGAAGTTTGAACTACTTCGTGTGCATTCACTGCCAGCACGTTATATAGCGCAGTGTCCTTCAGGAGTGACGTCACGCTAGGAGTCAATATTACGGCCTCGGTTAGTTCCGGGACGACGGCGAACCAGGCACGTACCGCGGGTGCAATATTAATTACTCCTGCCTGGCCGCTCGTTGCCGGTTTCAGGTGAAGTCGAACGACGTTTACTACGTCCGATTTACCGTGCAGACCTTTAAGCCTAATCTGTTTCCAGACGGGCAGGTTAAGACATCTAACTAACGACTCTCGTATACAACAAATCTCCGAGCCGCCATCGATCAAAGCCTGTTGGTCGGGTAACTGGTTGATCTCTACTTTTACATATGATCTCTCGTGGAATTCGTCTGCGTCAATGTATGATTGATATATGTCCAGGGCGTGGTGGTTAGTCAATTCGTCATTGTCCAGTATTCTGGCGAGAGGGTTTGCTCCTCCCTGCTCATCGTCACGTGCCCTGCTTAATGCCACGCCCAAACCAGTGTCGTTTGGGTAGGTGGTGTCGTTAACTGTATCTGTTGAACAGGCGTTCACATGTGCTAGCCTTTTCCCTGGTGAAGATGCTCTGGCTGATGGGCAGGCCCTTGCCATGTGACCGGGCTGTGAGCACACATAGCAGAGCCCCTTCCGTTTGGCTTCGCCCTGGGTTGTCTTGTTCTCCCCACTCACTCCCCTCGCCGACTCAGTATCATACGCCATCGTGTTTGTGCCCGAGCTAATCTGCCTAAATGGGCGGCTGTCGTGCTGAGAGGGGGAATTGCCGTACCTTAACGGTTCGCCGAACGTGTTATGAGATGCTACAAATGTGTCAATGGAACTCGCTAGTTCCTCACATCTCATCCAGCCGTCCTTTTCCTGAGCCAAGATAAAATTCAGGCAACCCCTAGGCACCAATTCCTTTAATTTATCAGCACATAACAAGCTAATGAGGTCGTCAAACTGATTAGTTATGTTCCTGCTTCGTAAATAGTACATTAATGCGTTGCGAAGCTTGGATGCCAGCGCCGTATAAGTCTCATCTTGAGCCTTCCGCGCTGCATAAAAACGCTCTCGCAGCTGTAGCGGGCTAATTCGAAATTCCTTCAGCAAGAACTCCTTCAAATCCGTGTAACTGCTTAGCTGCCCTTGTGATAGACGGGCCGTTAGAGCTCGAGCTCGATCGCTTAAGTTCGCTAACAGGAGTTTCGCCCTTACGTCTTCGTCTACCTTACATTGGTCGAATAGCTTTTCTACGTGATCAAAGTAGCAGGGGATCTCGGCCGTGTCATCGGGGAATTTGCCTATGATTCCCTTCAACGAATCGCTGAAGAATTTAATTCTTCCGGGTAGAGAGTGTTTTATGCTACGGTCTAGTTCTTCTCTGTTGCGTCTGTCCTGTTCTAGTTTTAGATGTTCTTCTCGGTATTTCAGATCCTGTTCTTCTCTCCTTCTTCTCTCCTCTCTCTCCTCCTGTTCCCTCTTTTGTTCTCTCTCCTCCCTTCTTCTCTTCCCCTCTCTCTCCTCCTCGTCTCTTTTCTTCTTCTCCTCCCACTCCTCCTCCTCTCTTTTCCACCTCCTCTCTTCTCTAATCCTTCTCTCCTCCCTGTCTTCCTCCTCTCTTTTCCTCGCATCCTCATACTTTCTCCTTTCTAGATCCAACCATTCGCGTTGGAGGGTTAGGTTAGTTCCCTGGGCTATTAGTCCGGGTGTCGTCACACTGTCAGTCTCGGGTGGGATTTCTTGTCCCTTTCGTACAAGTTCTGCCCATTCATTTAGTAATTGTGGTCTGTCCATATTATGTACAGTCTCTTCATCTAACCCTGCTCTTATCAAGCATGTCACCAACCGACCGCTCGACATCCGCTTGATGTCGGCCTGTTCCTCGATTGATAAGCTATCCATTACTTGACTCAAACACTATGAAAACTGCAGGTGGATAGAGGCACCTCTGGACTGGAGCACAAAAGAAGACGTGTACGTTGACCAGAAGAACCGAGGGTGGATGGAGTCGCCTTCGGGCTGGAGCACAAAAGAAAACGTGTAGGCTATCGAGAGACCACAAGAAACAGGTAGCGTTTCAGCCTATTCTTGTCCCGCGATCTATTAATCCTGACCCTTACGTTACGCACCCAGCCACTAGACAAAAGGATCCTACCTTCTCCCGTGCTGTGAATGTGATAACGTCTGGCGTCAGCGAATCCTCGCGTCGTGGATGTCTCCTCGATTCTTCCTCCTTCTCGATTTTCCCGCGGAAAAGTTCGCTTGTCTGACCGGTTGGTCTTCTCTGTTCCTTGATGATGTTATCCTGTCGACTGCGCCAAAAATGTCGTGACCTTAGTTCGCTTAGATTTTCTCCGAAGCCTGCAGTGTATCGTGTAGAGAAAATGTCAAGGTGATAGTTCAGTGTTCTTCTTCGTTCTACGTTAAACTCGTATATCTTATCTAGAAAAATGTTAACATCATAGTTCAGCGTTCCTTCTCGTCTTTTCGTTCCCTGGCGTAAAACTCCTCTCGCGTATATCTCCAAATCTGTCGATCATAGTCCAGCGTTTTTCCTTCTCCTTACACACCGCCGTCCCCGCCTGCGGCACCGCCTCTCCCGTATAACGCCCACCCAGCTCTATATGGCTTAGCTGGTAGGCGGCCCTGGGGGTTGCGTGAAGGCCGGCTCCCTTGTCGTCTGTCGTTCGGCGCTGCCTGTGATGACTCACAGGCGAACGGGTGGCGGTTAAGCTGGTCGGTTCTGCAGCCTTGGCTTCTGACCCCCAGGTGTTAGATACAAGATGGCGGCTTGCCCGACATAACCACGACAAGAAGGAGAAAATATATTATTCCACTCTTGTCGAGAGTTGTACGTGCTTTACTTGCTATTCAAGCCACAAGCTATAATAATAATAATGAGCACCAGTGCAGCATCCTCTGAGTGTGACTGCCGCAGTGCAGCATCCAAATTCCCGACGAGCTGACACTTAGTGAGCACCAGTTATAAATGCAATTGGATAAAAACTGTTGAAGGAGAAAATATATTATTCCACTCTTGTCGAGAGTTGTACGTGCTTTACTTGCTATTCAAGCCACAAGCTGTCCATCAGAGAGAGCTACTTCAGTTAGAGGTCAAATAATAAGAGAATTATGCTATAATCCTTCTAAAACAAATGCAGAAACTTTAATTTGGGCACGACATAATAAAGATTATTATTCTGACATTGTATAGACACAAGAGGCTTCATGAATTAGTTAACGTGTGATTTAGACACTAAAGTGCGTGAACGATATATTGATCTTGGGCTAGCACAGTTCATAAACAGGGCCTTGACAGGGTAGTGCATTTTCAAAATGGGCAACTGGTTAACGCGCCTCTGAGTGTGACTGCCGCAGTGCAGCATCCAAATTCCCGACGAGCTGACACTTAGTGAGCACCAGTTATAAATGCAATTGGATAAAAACTGTTGAAGGAGAAAATATATTATTCCACTCTTGTCGAGAGTTGTACGTGCTTTACTTGCTATTCAAGCCACAAGCTGTCCATCAGAGAGAGCTACTTCAGTTAGAGGTCAAATAATAAGAGAATTATGCTATAATCCTTCTAAAACAAATGCAGAAACTTTAATTTGGGCACGACATAATAAAGATTATTATTCTGACATTGTATAGACACAAGAGGCTTCATGAATTAGTTAACGTGTGATTTAGACACTAAAGTGCGTGAACGATATATTGATCTTGGGCTAGCACAGTCCATAAACAGGGCCTTGACAGGGTAGTGCATTTTCAAAATGGGCAACAGTGGGGAAGGATCTTGCCCGATACACTCATTGCAAATGAGCAAAGTGACAACTGCAATATCTAAAGAAAATCGTAGGCATGCATGTATTCAAACAGGTCCTTGTTGAGACTTTGCCACTCTTCAGAGCTAGCAAGTTCTATAGGCTATTAAATGTTTTCTGGTAATATATTTAAAATAGCTTGGACAGTTATTACGAACTAGTAAGACTTGTGTTTCTTTATGCATTAATTGAAGGTATTGTTTGTACAGAATTTATTTCTGTAACATTACTGTTGCTATAACTCTCAAGTGTTGCTTTGTCAGGCCAATGAACGGCCCTTCGACGACACTATATTTAGACATGTGAATTCATAAGGCTTTAATAACTTTAATAACAAATTAACAAGATGGCGTTTTGTAATGATCTCAAAGAATAGAAATTGTCATGTAGGAACAGAATAAAATTATCTGGACAATCAAGCGTCATCATATCGTCACGGTAATCGTCATCAGTGTTATAATTTTTCCCATATTTTCCCTATTTATAAACCAATTACTTTATAATAGTGTTTTAGAAGTAAAAGGTGCATGATAGTGCACTGGTTGGCATGTTGGACTCTCAATCGATAGACTGGGGTTCAATTTGCTTCGAGATCTCTGTTCCACTGTGCCCCATAGCAAACTCAGCTATAAATAAGTACACTGACAGTACACTGTCATATGCCGTCATATGCAGAGGCTAATAAAAATGAATTTGTTATGATTTTTTACCCATGTATCCTTCTCTGGGCTACCTCCTGCAGGGGCTGCTTTTCCTTTCTGTTCCTCTTAACAAATGAATTATCTTTTGACCTTTGTATATTTACTCATTGTTAGTATGCAAATAGTGCAAAGTAATATCCTGAAACAAGAGCAAGCATTGCTAATTATTATGCCTCTACCATTGTGTGCTGCATTTTTATAAGCTGAGCCGTATATAATCAATGCGCCAGCATCTCCATTCTTAAACTCGTTCATCAAAGCTGTTTTTGTTAGGACAGCGAGGAGGTTGCGGTCATTAGCATCTGATTCCAACCGGTTTGGATGCTGGCATTGTTGATCGCTGCTGCAGTCAGTTTCCCAATCACGTGTAAGACACGGGCTTGATGCAAGCGTTAAGGCTGTGCAGTCACGTGATCCTCCAGGAATCACGTGTTTTGCAGCTCTCAGGCCATGTGTCCAAAGCATGATAGCAGTGCTGCAGTTAAGAGGAGAAGGAGGGAGGGAGGAGGACCTGTTTGGCTTCACTGGTCTCTACATGACTAGTAGTGTCTGACATGTTCATGTAAAAATATGTGCAATCCTGAATGTGCAATTCCAGTAAATGTGCTGGCAATGGATAGTAGTTGTTCTCTTTTTTGTTCTCTTTTTATTTGTCTGGTTGCATTGGCTTAAGAAAGGTCATTGGTAATGGTTGAAGGCAAATGAAATTGGATGAGTAGGCTAGTGGTTAGGGTTCATGTCTGCCATTGCCTAGTCTTAAGGTTTGATTCCATGCTGGAGTAACATGTTATGTAGTCTTACTAACATGAATTGGGTCTATGCTTGATGGGATATAGAATTTGGCAGCATTTTATTTACTGGTATTCATAGAAAATGAATAACACGGGTTTACAGTTGATGGACAATCATAAATTGAGGTAGATGGTGTGCCGTCTTCCTCAATTCCTCTATCATCATGACCTCAAAGTGGAATTTTGAATCTGGGCAGCAGGCTCTGGTTAATTACATCCCCAAAACTCAATTAAATCACAATTACTTTTGTATTCAGTGAATTAAATTACAAATACAATTACAGCTGTTTTCAGCTTTGGTCAATTAAATATTACAATTAATACAACTATAATTACATATTATACATTCTGGATGTCCTGTACTTCAGCTTGCTTGCTCCAATGAAGCGTTAATCGAGGATAGCGTACAGCATCAGCATCAGTGACGTAGAGAACATTAGTCTTGTATTTGGACAGGTGGCTTGTGATGCCTGATGGGAGATCAGAGTCTAGTTGTTTACAATAATATGTTGTTTGCATGGATTGTAGCTTGTGTAGTAGACCTTGTACGTTCGCCGAGAATAACGATGACCCTGAATTATACACAAGCGCACACAATTGGTTGCCTCCTCAAAGGGTTCCAGTATTGTAATTGTAATTACAATTTCTATTAGTATCGTCAATTGTAGTAACAAATTCTGTCACAAGAGTTCAGTCATGTATTGTCGGGGTTCTACTAGCCACCAATTGTCACCATGTGAAACTGCTCCGGTTGCCAGATAATTCCCAGCAATCCTGCCTTAGACGTGGTTTGTGCAAAACTGTCAAAAAACTATCCCAGTGTTAACTACGGTAATTGAAAAATTTATTGCAGAATGACATTTACAATTACTTACATCCATATCAATTACAATTTCAATTACATGCAGTGTTTCCGTTAACGCCCAAATGGCTGTTTTTATGTCCGTAAAAAACGTCCAAAACGTTCAAATTTGTTGGTGTAATAGCCGAAAGCATTGAGCTACGGTACATCAAAAAAATTCCGGGTCAAGGCGTAAATACTTTTTTGGACTCTAACGGAAACACTGATTACATGTAATTGATGGTTTCAAAAATCAATTACAATTACATGAGACTTGTACAGTGCCCAAGAATGCAGTCACGGGAACCAGCTTATTCAATGAAGCTTAGTCAAAATTACTGTTGAAACATAATTGCAACTGACACAAGCCTGATGTGCTTGAAGTATGTTTTCAGTGGATGAAGGAAGTGAAATTTCTTACGAAGGAATTTTCAGAGTGCTTTAGAGTTAATTATTGTCCTTTTTTGTTCCGATGAACTTTCCATGTATTATTATCAATCAATCAATCAATCAATCAATGAAACTGAATATAGCGCCCCTTCAAGATATCTACTCAGAGGCGCAATGCCGTTATTGTTGTTGCTGCTGTTGTTATATTATTATTATTATTATTATTATTATTATTATTATTATATTATTATTATTATTATTATTATTTTACTATTTTTATTTTTTTTATTTTATTTTTTTTATTATTATTATTATTATTATTATTATTATTATAGTATTATTGTTATTGTTTTTATTATTATCCATGTATAACAAAATGTGTGTGGGATTGAGATTGTCAGACAGGTATGTGGTTTGGGTAAATACGGTGAAGGCCTTGTTGATAAATATTTTGACCATTGACCGATGGCATGGAAAACCTAATCTAAACTGGTCTGTGTGCTTATCTGTTGATCATCAGTGAGTCCGATTGGTACTGATGGCTGATAACAGACTAACAGCTGCTTTCAGTTAGCATGGTCCCACTTTTTTTACCTGGATCTTCGCTCTACCTGTTTATGTGAATCTTGGCTCTACCTGTTTATGTGAACATGGGCGTAGCCAGAAAAAAATTTCTGAGGGGTTTTAAGATTTTTGGGGAGTTTTCCATTTGAAAATCGTCGCAAAAGTCCAGTTTTTTGTATTTTGCATGTAAAAGCATTTAAATTTTTTTAGGAAACTTATTTTGGGGGTTTTAACCCGTAAAACCACCCCCTAAATACGCCCATGTATGTGAATCTTGGCTCTATTACCTGTTTATGTGAATCTTGGCTCTACCTGTTTATGTGAATCTTGGCTCTAACTGTTTACGTGATCCGGGTTTTGTAGCCTGATGCTGTATTCTAGGACTTGTATCCTACAACTTAATAATGATCAGTGATGTTATTGTAAACATCTGACTTGTCTCTTCAAAGAATTTTATTTTGGTGGGGAACAGTAATCTATAGGTGCCCAAAATGTGAAGTTATGACACTGACTGGCTTCCTGTTGAATGGCAAAGGTGTTTAATGGTATACTTAACCTTTAACACTTTAATGATGAGAGTGTACTAAAAGCGACTGGGAAACCTCGTCGTTAAAGTGTTAATGCTCAAACTACCAGCCTTCCATACTTAACCTTTAACTTTTATGACATGTTAGGTTCGCCCAACAAATAAATGTGATTCTCTTTTAAACCAAAATGCGGTTAGCAATTGGTATAATAAAGGATATACTTACTTTTCCATCATTATATTTTAATACATTACTAAGTACATATCACAAGTTTGGGATCAAGTGCTTGCAGTTGCTGTGCCCTTGGTATTGGCAGTCGTGTACAGCAACCCAAATAGCAAACACGTGCTGTATTGACATTAGACAACGTTGTCCCAGGGTGGCTGGGAGAGACTTGTCAAAATGCTATCATCACTGAAATCATTTATCAAGATAACTTTTTGACTTTGACAAGTGCATGACCTATTAATGAGGGACTTGTTTTTGACAGTGTAAGCGATGTGCAAATGTTGGCACAAGATGTTATGAGCAAACAATTTAACTTTTATGATGGCCGAGAAATGTGCCACCATAGACGCAGCTCAAGAAACATTTCAGTTTCTTGAGAGGTTGTTGAGAGTTGCTATTTAAATCCCGAGAAATACATATTTACATACATACATACATACATACATACATGCATACTCATGTATACAAATACTTGCATGCACTCCTACATACATGCATATCTATGTCACTGAGTGGCCGAGTGGGTTGGTGCCCGCTCGTCGCGCCGGCGCCCCGGGTTCGCTTCCCAGTCGGGTCGGATTATCAGAGATTAATTTCTCGGATCTTTACTGCGGGTGGCTCGGTCGCATTATAAACGTGGAGTACAATACAACACACAATACAACACATCACAATACAACTGGGGCGCGATGGTGTAGGGGTATGTTCGGTGCCTTGCAGCTGGAGGGTTGCGGGTTCGGATCCACCTCAAAGTCGCGCCGTAGGGACCCTGGGCAAGTCCTTCACTGCGCAATTGCTCATGCGCTTCGGCGTGAAACTCCGATTCAGCGTTCGCGCAGTAGTTGGGAGCGCCTCTGAATGGGAAATGTGGTTGGGGCGCTATAACAAGTGTTCAAATACAATACAATACAATATGTACACAATATGTGTATGCTGGTGTAATGTAAAGTACTATGTAAATACGAGTTGACTTGAGGTGCTTGGAGATGTCATGGGGCAAGACTGAAAGATTGGCAATAGACAGAGATGAATGGAGACGATGCATTGCCCGATGTGCAGACCTGCATGGGAAGGACAAACTGTGCTAAGTAAAAAAATCCCAGTTATCTCTGCTGAAGTTGGAAGATGTTTTTCAATCTTGCTGTTGTTGTTGCTGTTCTAGGCGTGGAAAATACGTCAGCAAACACTTCTTTTCTCTTTCTGAGCAAGGAACTCCCTGTTCGTCTTGCAAACATCATGAAGGAATTCTCCTTCTTACCGGAGAAGCTGCTTAACATGCCATCAGTCCAGCTGGTTGGATCATGGTAAGTGCAACCGCGGACCGCATGATGAAGCAGATGTTTCAGAGGTGTTCCCATTAACCTTTGAATGTTTTGGTTGTATTCCTGCTTTGTTCAATATGTCTGCAACTCAAATGCTTTATTGAATGGTACTTTTATTTGTAGTTTTTGCTTTTTGTGTGTAAATGTGTCTTGTGTTCTAACTCATGAATGTTGGTTATCTAATGCTAATGTTCTTATGAATAATTGGTAGTCATCTTTCTTGACTGCCGGTATTGGCTCTGATATCACTGTTGAGTTTCTTGTCACTTGCTGTTTGTTACTCAAGCATTTGTAAGGAACTTTGCCTTAAATGAGGTACATACTGTTAGTAAGGCTTGTAAAGGTTAATGTAAGATTCCTCCCACAAATGTCACCATTATCTCTTAGACAGTTGTGAAACTGTTATTTTTATACTCTTTTTTTTAATGTTTTTTTTATAGTAAGTAATTATATCGTACTGTTTCCGGATACTGTAGGTACTGGTTTTCTACCAAATTGCTCTGTTTCGAGAGGGCACTTGTAATTCAGGCAGATCACTGTGGTAGCTTGCTGAATATTTACTCAAGCCTTTTTCTATTTTAAAGCATGATGGATCGGATCGTGTACTTTAATAAGAGCGCTCGTGTTTCTCATTATAAAGGGCTTGATTTGGGGTTTGTTTGCGTAAGGTTTTATTGCATTGTAAAGTTGTATTATTTACTATAATGGACCTCTTGACATATTTTATGGACACCTCAAGGATTTAACAGTGACCTGGAGGCAAGAATATGTCCCTTGTTCAAGCTTTAGTGTTTGTTTATAGCTGTGGTTATATAACTTCATATAAATTGGTTTTCTATATTTAAGCGATGAAACCATATTTTAATCGCCCAGTGTTTGCACATCAATGATTTACACATGAATTTTTATAGCATTTTGTGTTTTATTATATGTTGACCTGAGATAATTTTTCTTCTCAGGATTTATTTGTACTTAATTTTCAAAATTTATACCCATTGTCCAAATTTTAAGCAGTTTAATGTTTGTCTTCTGAGTCCTAGATACAGCATACTAATTTTGAACACCCGAAACCCTCTCGCAAATAAGAATAGTTTTGAAATAGTTTTGCTTAGTTTGTGCTGTCAAACATCTGTGTTTGTATTATCTTGATTTTTTTATTATATTTCCCACTAGTGATTATCTTAATGAGTCAACTCCAGCTTGGTTTGAAGTTTTGCATACGATGGACAAAATGTTTATTAATTTTGTTGTCTATCCATCCTTCCAACATTATTATATATGCATATATACATACACACTTGTATTTATATGTAAATATAGGCAATAGAACAACCTTGGAGCGATAATCAAGTTCCACAGTTTAGAGCACTGAGGTCATGTACAGCTTTTAGAGTTTTATTTGCTGGCAAACCATGTTATATCAGAAGTTGCATTATAATTATTATTATTATTATTATTATTATTATTATTATTATTATTATTATTATTATTACAAACATTTTAATATGTGCAAGGTCGCACAGAAATCCAAATCAGTGATCCAAATCAGAGGTGCAGTTAGTCTAGGGAGGTTCCAGAGTGTATTTATGGATGGACCTGATAAACCCATGATCTTTGAGAATGAGGGATAAGTCAACCTTGTAGAGTGACAGACTGGTCTAGCTGTAAGGAAGGACCTCTTCTTGCAGACATATGCTCTTTACTAGACCTGATTTAGGGTTGGTAGATTTTCTTGAGATCTGTAGTCACATCTTCTGATTGTTTCAGGTATGAACAGAGCTTTCAAGATGTCCTGCAGTTCACTGGGCAAAGTGACATCAGTGATGACTTACTGACCAAGTAAGTCAACCGTTACATTACACTGTGATCTTAAACAATGCTAAGATCTTGTTATGATGCAGGTCTTGCTGCCATAAAACAGAAAGGTTTTCTGAGGGAGCTGTACAGAAGAAGGTGCTCTGATCAGAGCCATTAAAACAAGAGAACTATAATAAAATCCATGATGCATATAGATATGTATCTATGTTGATGCAAGTGGAGGTGGAGGTGAACTGTTGAGGGCTGCTGTATGAATATTCTATTGTAAAACTGCCTGTTTTAAGAACTTGTAGTTCATAATGTACTTTAACTCGGCATAATGCCATTTAGGGTAGAAAGCACAACGTTTTTGAGAAGCATTATGATTCTAATTATATACACAGATTCATTTTGTTACAATACAGCACCTTTTCTTATTAGTAGCGGTATAATAAATGTGAAAATGAGTCTGTATTGTATGGCTTTGTTTTGTGGTTCATAGGAGGAAGGAAGATTTAACTAGCCAGTTGATTTGTGGTTGAAATGGGACAATAAGTTGACCTCAGGTGAACCTAAAACTGTGAATGTCTCTGTAGATTTAACAATACGTTGGATTTGATGCGAAATCGTCACTTGACGGTTGTCGAGACGATGGCCGAGGGCATCCTGGAAATGAAGAAGGAGTATGGAGAGACGGCGGAGGATGGACATACGGCCAACTGCATCCAGTACTTTCTGGATCGTCTCTATTCCAGTCGTATTGGAATGTCCGTACTTGTTAAGCATCACCGTAAGTGTTCTGTTAATGGCAGACGGTTTAATACTTTACCACTGTGCTTTGTTAATTTAACACAAAAGAACATGAAATTTGGTTAGTACCTGTACTGGAGATTTAAGTCCTTTGTTTTTGTAAGCATCTCTGTTCATCAATTCAAAGTAAAGTATTCAACCATTTGAGCACCCTTGTGAGATTTTTAACGCCTTTTTGAGGTTGTTAAAAGGCTTTTCTTAAGTTCAGTAAAAATACAGGCTTACATTTTCCACATGTGCCACTCTTGATATGGCATCTTAAGTTTATGGTTTTTAAATATCTTTTTTCTGAGTCATGCATACGTCTACAGTTTGTGAAATGACTTAAGTAAGTGATTTCACAAACGATTGATGGTTTATTCAGCATTGTTTATAGATGTTTGAAGAAGCTGAAATGCAGTTCTTTACTGACTTATTTTATTTAGCCTGGCCTGATTTGACCTTCCTTTCGCTAACTTCACTTGTACAGAAGTTTAAGTGAAGTAGGTGTTGTGTGTATACTCAGAAAATCATTGAACGGTTTCGTGATGGATGTGTCATCTATAGTTGAGTTGTTTATTGTATTGTGTACCTGTTGAAACCTGTTCTGTTGTAGTGCTGTTGTTTACGAAGATGCAAAATGATAAGCATTGTATTGGGGCCATTGATCCAGATTGTGATATCTTATCAATTGCTGAAGGTGAGATAAATGTACTGATCTACTTGATATACTCTAATGTAGGCCTACTTTGTATTTGCATATTATCTTGCAAATTGCATGTACATGTCATTACAGATTTATTTATTTATTTATTAAGGTCACTTGTTATAGCGCCCCTTCAAGATTTCTACTCAGAGATGCTCCCGACTACAGCACGGACACTGAATCGGAGTTTCACGCGCATGAGCAATTGCGAGTGAAGGACTTGCCCAGGGTCCCTACGCGGCGGCTTGAGGTGGATTCGAACCCGCAACCCTCCGGCTGCAAGGCACCGAACATACCCCTACACCACTGCGCCCCGTTTATACCACTTCCAAAGAATATACCATCTCATGGTCGGAGTATTAAAACAGACCAATTGTATCTATGTTGATGCGAAGAAGTCTTCGTCTTTTATCTCGTCTCTAAAACCTGCGTGGATGTATAGGTAGAGAGAATAATGGGCTAGCCTCAGAGAGCTATCCAAGACAATGTACATGTAGAAAAATCACTGAAGGAATTAGTTCCCTGTAAACAAGTTTACCTAAGTGTTGTATATCAGGTTTATTTGCATGGTGTTCCATGGCACACTTGGTTTACAAATCAGCAGTTCCAAGTTCAACTCTGCTGAGCGACAACATGTTACAGACAGAAACAAGTTGTTCACATACACTTGCCACCGAGAAGTATAATTTGGTACTTGTATAAGAGCTGAGAAACATTGAGTTCTGCAATGCACTGCCCTCTGTCCATGACCTTGAGATTCAACCTGTGCTAGCTCATGAGTTGAAGAGAAGGAAATGAGTGTGGTAGCTTTACTTTGCTTTACCTTTTTACTTTTTACTTTGCAGTTTTTATTTAGCACAAGTGTTGAATGTTGTGCGTGAAAGTTTATATTTGTTTTTTTTTACATATATACTCGTATCATTTCAGATGCTTATGAAAACGCTCGATTTCTCTGTGAACAGTACTACATGACGTCTCCCAACTGTGACTTCGAATGTCACAACCGTGAGTGAAACTTAGCATTAATAATAATGATCATGATTATATTTTTAATGATGATCATGATGATACTGCTACTACCACTTCCACTACTACCATGGGCGTAGCCATAAAAAAATTTCAGAGGGGTTTTAAGATTTCGGGGGGTTCTATTGGAAATGGTCGCAAAAGTTCAGTTTTTTAAATTTTGTATGTAAAAGCATATAAAAATTTTTTCGGAAACTTATTTCGGGGGTTTTGAACCCGTAAAACCACCCCCTAAATATGCCCATGACTACTACTACTACTAATTATATAATAATAATAGTTAATAATAATGATAGCTACAATGGAGCTAGCTGGACTTGCTGGGTTTGATGCAAGTTGTCTTAATGACATGACTGTCATGCCATGGGACCAGCAAATGCCTTGCCTTGGAAAAGTGATTGACACTTTGACAGAATCATAGTCCGCCAGATCAGCCGAGGTTGTGGATGTTGAAGTCAAGATAGATGGCAAAAGAAAAATCTCATGTCGTAATTCTGTGTTGTGCCTTGGCCTTTGGCACTCTGGGCCAGATAAATCAAAGTGGCCTTGCTTTCATCAGCTGCCTTGGCTATTACGCAGCACAAGTATCTGGAAGATATTGGAGAAACTAATTTGCTCCAAGAATAGTTATCCAGCACATCAGTGCAGTCACTTTTGCAGCACCTTTTCCACTTAATAAACCATCAACTATTCAAGACCAGTTATCCATGATATATAGTCCTAAGGGATCATATATACTTTGGATAAATAATAATAATGACAGTGGTAAATAATAATAATAACAATGATAATAATAATTATGACAGTGCCATCCCAGAACAATGCTATCTCTAATTGTTTTATAAATCCTGAGGGATTACATGTACTGCTGGTAAGAAAAGACAATGACAATTATTATTTTCATTATTATTGTGATTATTATACATGGCTGTTGACAACTACAACTTTTCTTTTTTAATGCTGTTGGGTAACAAGACCAGCAGAGATGATGATGAAATAAGTAATTATACTAGGTATAGAACAGTAGTTTCTATTTTCTGGCTATAGTTTCTATTTGGCATTTTCTATACTTTTGTTACGGTTGTGATTGCTCATCTTTTTATTTTGCTAATCTTATTCTTTTGGGGGATTTTTACCTTCAGCCTTCTTCAAACCATCTGATGACAAGAAGATGACGCTGACGTATATCCCATCTCATCTCTATCACATGCTGTTTGAATTGCTGAAGGTCAGTTTATCTAATACCTTAAAACAAACTTTATTGTGAAGCTTTTCAGCATTGTTAGTTTTTCTTAGTCCACTCTTTCTTTTCTTGTTCTACTTTGGAAAATATGTTGCATAAAGACATGATGTCAGGTATGCTTTTGTACGAGTTTCAGAACTGCTTTTAACTCTGCATATGCTACTTCCTTAACTCTTTGGCAGTGACATTGTTTTTTGGCGATTTTTATCAGTCAGTGAGTATGAAAGAATTTTTTTTAAATCTTTTGAAATTAGACATGTTATGCACTGCAGACCGGTTTATGTGAGGTCATTGGGGCAAAAGGCACTATCACCATGTCTTAATGGACCATGGGTTAAAAGGGCCATTCTGAACTACAGTAGGGTAGGATTAACAACGTCTGTGTTAGTGGCGTGGAGCTCAAAGATCTAGGCTGGGAAGGCATTTGCTCTGTAGCCTGATGTTTCTGTCCAATTAAAAAACTAATTACTTTCTGGCTATGGGCAAAAGTGATTGTGACTTTATACCAGACAGTTTGTGTTTCATAAAGGTGCCTGGCTTGAACTGACTCATGGTGTATTTTAGAATGCGCTTCGTGCTGTGGTTGAGACTCACCAACATGAGGACAGTCTTCCTCCTGTTAAAGTTCTGATATGTCAAGGCCACAAAGACATCACTCTCAAGGTTAGAAACTCGACTGACTTGTCTGCCTAGCAGGTCACAGTTTGGCTAAGCAGTCATGTACTCTTCATATAATCCAGGTTTCAAAACACAGACGTAATCTGTCCAAAATTGATTGTCTTGTCCTTTAGCTCGATGTGCTGTTTATGCATGTAAGCAATATGCACTGTCATGTGCAAGTGCATACTGTGGTGCTGATTTCACTTTGTTTTTGAGTGATTAAGAAAATGTCCAGTTACATTGTTGCAGCATTGATGACAATGTGATTTACAGCACATCTGTTAAATTAAACTCTCCATGTAAAGTGCATCAATTCAATATGAGTTCTGAAGTAATGTGGTTGGGAACATAAATTCACAATTTTATTTCAGCTTTAGACAGACTTCACTATAATGTACCTCTTTTTAATGTGATATGTACTATTGTGTAAATTAAATCTTCAGTATATGTTCTGCAGAAATGTCTTGGGTTTCCTTACTTATTGTTCATTAATATCTGTTCTCGGTGGGTGTTTGAAGTAATTCTAGGGATAACATTAACAGCCCAAGTGCTGGACATTTTCAAAAGCTTGATGGTTTAGGAACCAGTGACTGATGTTGCTAGTCTCTGGCGATATTGGTTTTTAGGCACCCGCTCCCAAACCGTTTTTACACCTCTAAAATGTAATCAACAGTGATTGTTACCAGGTATTTAAAATGTGATGGACATTCCATACTTGTTTAAAACCTGCTTGATGTCTGATTTGCTCTCAGATAAGCGATCAGGGTGGCGGAATACGTCGAAGTCAGCTTGGCCATCTGTTCAACTACATGTATTCCACTGCACCTAGACCAGATGACGACCTGATGATGACACCACTGGTAAGTCTGACCGGGTTAGCTACATTGGTTAGAGTGTACGTCAATGCACTTCTGAATTAAAGAGGTGAATAGGATAGGTCAAATGTCACTGCAGATTCACAGTATGCTGAGCTTTTAAAATTGAAATGTTGTTTTAGAACATTTGCCTTGAATTTTAGAAGGGGTTTGGCTGGGAATTCTTTAGGATAGCAGTGGCTTTGTGATTATGGGTTAAAACTTTAGCCTTACACTGTACTAATGATGGTTCAAACTGGGGCTTCCCTTGTTTAAATGACAATACATCTGGCTGGGACAAAAGAATGGTTGGTTGTTTGAAAATAATATCCTGTTGCTTTTAGCACTTGTTAATTAGCCTTGACATTGATTGTGAAAACTGCTGTTTTAGAAGAATTGTCATGCTTGTAATATCTTTGATGTTGTTTGCTGTAGGCTGGTTATGGCTACGGTTTACCTCTGTCGAGACTTTACGCCAGATACTTCAACGGAGATCTGTGGCTAAACTCCATCGATGGTTTTGGCACAGACGCTATGATATGTCTCAAGGTTTGAAATATATTGCAATCAAACCTTATGCATCTGATGTTATTGTGGTCAAATTTACAGAATTTTAGAAGGGGTAAGGCTGGGAATTTTTTAAGGTAGCAGTGGCATGGTGATCATGGGTTTAACTTTAACCTTACATGTACTATTGATGGTTCAAACTGGGGCTTCCCTTGTTTAAATGACAATACATCTGGTTGGGGACAAAAGAATGGTTGGTTGTTTGTTTGACAATAATATCCTAGGACTGCTGTTGCTTGCACTTGTTAATTATACCATGCCTCTTAAGAAATATAATGTAAAAATGACAAGCTATCTACTGGGAAATGCTTAAAGCTAGGCCAAGAAGAGACATTATAATATCTTTTCAGGAAGAGGGTGCCAGTAGTAACTGTTTTCTTAATAACTGATCAAGAACAGAACTAATTCCAATACAGCACCAGGCTACACTGACCTTGCAAAAGGAGCTTTCTACCTTGCGAACAGGATTATGTAAATGTACAAAATTACTTTGGCTGCTTGTGTAGAAGTGTTCCAACCATACAATGTTATTCCAATAACCATGGAGATTTTTAACATAAACTGATGTAATTGAAGATTACTTCAGAAAAGCTATTGGCAGTGTGTGGCTTGAGTGCTTGAACAAGACCTCTAGAGGCACTTCAGGTACAGTGCTGTAATCTGCATGGCAATCTCTTTTGCTTCTATTGAATATACTTGCTCTGGAACGGGCTCCCTTTGGCGCTGCTTTGCTCCCCAGGGTCCACCGACTCTTTCTATTCTCACCTGAAAACTGTCCTTATCAGCCGTGCTGGGGTTGGGAGCAATCCGGAGTAGTAGCCTTGAAGAGGCGCTATATAAATCCGTAATGAATTGAATGAATATTGCTAAACTTGCAAACATTTCTAACGAGCAGTATGTTATGTTTGTTCTAGCTGTTTCCGAACGATGCCAGCGAACTGCTGCCCATTTTCAATCGCACTGCCTCGCTGAAATACACGCAGTCAGAACAAGTCGCCGACTGGAGTGACCCATCTTCATCTGGACTAATGGAGAGGCATTAATCGTCATTGTTAGGATGTTTGATGTACGATGGTGTAAAGTACACCTGTTGTTTGACTGTGTAGCAGAGTGGACGCAACTTTCGAAGGAGTAACGAAACTCGTGTATATAGATACTGTCTAAAGCTTCACAACTTTAGGGCATTCTGATTTTGACTGGTCGAGCACAGCTGTATTTAGAGTTACCATCGATAAATGCCCTACGAACTTATTGATATTGATACAGCTCTAGTTCAGTTAAAATTAGATTAGGTTTTGTCTTTTAGGGGTTTCAGTTAAAATTAAATTTTGTTAGGTTTCTCTTGACATCTAAGGACATATTATTTATTATTTTGACCAACTGTCCTGTACTTGTCTTATGCCCCGGTTTAAGTTGTGGCAAAATCTGGTTAGTTAATTGTACAAATTCATTCATGTTATGCGAGGTGACTGCTAAAGGAACGATTACCATTGGCATGTAATGCTGTTGAATTTGGCTGTAATTTAAATGATTTTATGAAACTTTTCTTAATAAATGAGTGGTGAATAAGCAGTATTTGTTGCATAAGGCCAAATCTCCTGAACTACATTAACACATTAATGAAAATACTAATGAATATAATATTCAATATGTTCACATACACAGTATTCAATTCAAAACAGGGCAATTTTAAATCAAGACTGATAACACTGCAGTAATGTTAGGATAGTGCTGCGTACAGAATATTTTTAACATTTGTCTAGGCAAAACTACTAGGTTTTCATATAAAAACAACTTTGCCTCAACAAGTGTGACTACACACATTAAATGGATTATGGTGTGGAGGCAAGTGTAACCGTGTTCAGGGCAAAGGGTGCACACCTGTTGACAATTGAGAAAACCTGAACTTTATGGATAACAAATACCCTAATTTAATATTACCTAACAGGTAATCATGGCCCTGTTCACTGCGTGTGCAAAGGTCCATCCATATCCAAAGCACGTCTTCCTAAGTTTGCTCACATCTCTACCTACATGTCTGAAGTCCTACACTGGCTCTAACTTTATGCATTTGCTGTAACATTTTCTTTCTCGTGTCCAAATCTCGAGCCTTTCTCTTAAATATCAATCTGACTTTATACACAAACCTTTATCTGCTACCTCGCTTCGTTCGTTGTGCTCTACGGACTTGTTGGATATTTTTGTACCTCGGACCAGGATTGCTCTAGCCCAACGTCAGTCAGTCATTTGCTGTTGTGGGCCCTTCTCCTTGGAATGACCTTCACTGCGGGCAAAACTATTGTCTAGGTTCTCCTCATCTGCTCGTTCCCTCAAGACATTTCTCTCTCCCGGGGCTTCTACACGGAGCTCTGCAAGACGTGCTTTATCACTTTATAAATGTTCAGATACAATACAATACTGATTGAGATCATACTAGCCTTGAGAAATTTCATAGCATAGAAAAACTTTATTGTCATTTAACCTTCTTGACTAGTGAAAGAAATGTTTACATAAAACCAAGATATTTTCTTAAAACTAAGACATTACCAAGATATTTTCTTGGCTTTTGTATAAAGCATTTTTTCACAATACATAAAGGCATACACCGTAAAATAAAGTTTTGTTCAAAAACAATGACTGGTCCTGCTATCATCAGAAATGCACATTGTACAAGCTCAAAAAATGCATATACTACAAGCATATACATACAGGTTGATATTCTGAGGCATACAAACTCGGATATACATGATCTGTTGCATAATTATACTTACAAGTATACATAACTGCTTGCGACCATTCTGATATAATTATTAACTTCTACAGAAGCCCACATTCAGTACACGATGTATCAGTCAGTGACTGTTTAAACACTGGTACTATCTAGAAAGTTAACAAGACTTTGTCTTTAAGAATAACCTAAAAGTACAATCAGATGTTGACTATACCACTTAACCAGTGGCGGCGCCAGCATGGGGCTAGGGTGGACTGAAGCCCCCTCTATCGGCGGCTCAGCCCCCCCAAACAAAAGTGGGAAATCACTGCCAATGCCAGATAGGAGGGGAGAAAGGGAAGGAATTGGGGTTTTAGCTCCCCCAAACCTGAAATCCTGGCGCCGCTACTGCACTTAACTATTGCCCAACACTGCGCTAGAAGATGCCCAGTATTTTTCTGGATAGATCTCAATTGCATGAGATTCATCTGAGAGCATATGTAATACTGTGCATACAACAAAAGTTCTGTGCCAGTGGCAACAAAACAGATGACTTCTGGTAAAGTACAGGATATTGTTTTTGTAAAGTATTAAAAGTATCAAACGCATGGCTTATAAAAACTGGGAGACTAAAATCACACATTTTCATGTTAGGTCTATCTGCCATTGTTCATATTTATGTTTGCACAGAAATGGCCCCATAAATTTGTCTAAGCAGTACGTTACAAGCGTCGACATTTGGCGGAAGGCCACAAGTTCAGTGCAAGTAGAATTAAATGTCTGGTTACTGACAGATAACACCAACTTCCCATTGAGTACCTTTGATCAAAATTAACTCCAGAGAATTTGGACACTTCATTAAACATGAAAGCTCATCAGTGCTCCAATGTTCTCTCTGTCATTCATGATAGATCATAAGGTCGGCATCACTTGAAAGAATTTCCATAAAATAGGCTGGTATAGATCTTAAACTGTACAAATCCAAGACAAGCCAGAACTTTCAATCTGTAGGCCATAAAATATGGTGCTAGCTTGAAGAAGAATTTAATAAAATTGCTCAAGACAACCAGTGACAGTCATGGCACCTTAATAACAGATAACCCGACTGCCTAGTTAGAGAAATATCTGCTGAATGGCATAATGGGTAGGTTGGTTTCCAGTGCATACTCTATAGTGAGGGGTTACCGGCCGTCGTATATGATATCGTTGCTTGCATAAATGGAACTGTCTGTTGAAGCAAAATGGTTTGAAACAATTGGCACATTATCATCTGAATCATCTCGCTGTTCATTCCTCTTGCGCCGAGATCGCACTGCATTGACGGGAGGACCTGTAGAAAAAACGAAGTCATTATTACTCAACAGAAAACTTCCAAAAGTACATGTTTTCAGATATGCAGAAGAGAACTTTGAAGAAGTGATCAGAAAAAATCCCCTTTGTAATTCATATTTCTTACCCTAAACTACGTGGTCAACTAGGGCTCAATCACAATATGTCTGCTGCTCTTGGTTTATTCTAGAATAATCTCTCCCTACAAAACTATTCTATCAGAAGTTGTAAACAAAGTTCCATCAAAACACTAAACATACTCTTTAAAAATGTTTGATTAAATTGTGCTACAATTCGTTGTAAATCCATAATTTTCATTTTCTATCAATCTGCCTTTATAAACTGCTTCTAAATTGAATTTTACTAGGGTCAGGAAAAAAATTGTCAATAAATAAGGTTGACTGGCCAAAGATGGGCTAAACTAATAATTGACTAAAAAATGCAGATAGATGGAATAAAAGGACTGAATATTGGGAAATGACTGACTTACCGAAGTAGCTAAGGAAAACGGGCAGGAAGAAGAGACCGTGCAGCGCACCAAACACAACAATGCAAGTGTACATTCGGAAGTAGAAGACCTGGAAAAGCTGAGACTTGGAAAAGGCAAGCACAGCAATTCCACCAAGTTTTGTCAGAGTTATACCGCTCAGGACCTGAAAGAAGAAAACTCAGCTAGTTACAGTAACGAAGGGTGATTACATTTCCAACAGAATCTTGGCAATAAGGTAAACTTTAAGTGCCACACTTCTTTACATGCCACTAAAGATACTCCTCATAAGCACATCTAGGGCTTTGTAGAACCAGAACAACTGAAGCAGATCTATGCACTTTGACAGCAATCCAACAGAATACCTTTAACACTTTAACGACATGAGTGTACTAAAAGCGACTGGGAAACCAAAGCAGCTCGTCGTTAAAGTGTTAGGCCAGATACAGTATGCAACTGTAGACCATAATACTATGACAAATAGCAAACATAACAGATCAGTAGCTGATAATGTACAACAATGGGGTAGAGAAAAATATTTTAAAACACAATTTTTTATATATCACACAACCATGCTTGTAGAGCTCTTAAAAGTTCTTAACAGGCACTACAAAGATATGCAGAATCTGAGATCCATAAATGCATCACAAAGGAGTATGTTCTGTAGCAGGCAATATATAAATTAAACAATACATTACAAAATAGTAAGAGCATTCACATATAGGCAATATGGGTGATGTAGCCATGGATTCCCTTTCACCCATGTCTGAGGCTTGAATCCCGTACATCATGCACAAAACTAACACCGGATCAGGTACATGACTCACCGAGGTTCCCATATGAACGAAGGCATCTTCTGCTCTCTGGACTCTCGTTGGCCGAGTAGAAAGAGCAAACGCCCGCGCGATGTGCGAACAGAACTCGACCGCTATTCCGATCGTCATGACTAGGTTGACGAGCGAGACGGCATTCAGTGCAATCGACCAGAAGTACATCATGCCTAGCATACTCGCAAGGATCATGGCAATTGTTATTATGATGATAGTTGAAGTCCAGAGATCGAAACCCAGCAGAACGAACGTCATTCCAAAGATAGCAGCGCCACACAGGCCAAGATTGAAGATCATCTCAGGTACAATGTCCAGATACTGTTCGTAGAATACGTAGAACACACTAAAATAAAAATACATGTATCTAATTAGATAAATTGCTGTAGGATTTCATGTTCAAGTGATATTCATATAAATTATTTCAAGCAACAGAACAAAACAGTTTCCACATGCTGTGAATTTGAAAAGGACCAACATCACCCACAACTGGCCCGATCAAGAAAGCCATGTGGCTGAAAGTAAGTAAGGTACATTCTGGACTTTTGTGATCACTAAACAGTATCTGCATCTTAGCTGTTCTCATAAACAGTACATAGTTAATGAACATCAATCCAGAACAAAACTAAGTCAAAATTAAATATGACAACACAGACAATAAAGGTTACATTTAAAATACTATTCTCATATGAAACATTTCTTGTGACAGAGCAGAACCCTTGCATTGAAAGGAGTTTGATGGGAGGTAAAAAGTTTGATAGATGTTTGGTGAATAATTCAATGAATAAACAGAGGTTAACCACAAGCAAGGCACTTGAACACTTTACCTTTGAAGCTTGGGTAATATAACCCAAATTTCAAAACACCCAAAATTGTGTACAAGTATGTTCATACTTACTTAGTCCTTCCCGTGCAGGACTGCACATCGGGCAAGTATGTTCATAGTAATTTATATAGTACCTTTACAAAACTACTCTAGAATACTTCATCCACTGTTATAACACAGCTCTAAGAATGTGCAACCCATGATAACACCATGAATGGACAGAAAAATAAATCCACTGACCTGTACGGAAAGACTTTTGCAGTGACATTTTGGAACCCTGCAGCGTACTTTTTATCCGCATGCGTCGTGTTCCAATTGAGCAGAGTCTGTGTTATGTTGTCTCCCAGCTCCCTCGCAAACTTCAATGCCTTGATGAAATCGCTCGATGTCTTCAGAACAGTATGGTAAGTCATGAAGTAGCTTGCACCAACGTTGCCATTAGAATCAAGCTTAACAGCCGAGCCATAGGCTGCATGCCCTCTGTAAAGAACACCAACAAACCACCATGAATTTAACTCCACCACTGTTTGTAAGTACTTCTCAATAAAGAATATTCTTACTTACTTACTTACTCTGACAGTGCCAGTCCCAAGCCTGGATAAAGGAGGAGGGTGGCGCTAATGATCTTTGTTATTACAGTGTCGTTAAACTGAAACTACTACTATCACCATGATTTTTGAAATAACTGGAAAAACTTCTGAAGCACAAAAACCGAATCTCTGTTGACCCTGATGACCAAAAAGGCATCCATCAAGATGATTTCAATTCCAAAAATTATCCCCACAACTGTCTGTCCGTCTACCTGCCTGACCTTTTGATAGGGACTCTGAACCGAACCTGAACTTTGCTGCCTCACCAATTTTTATTTGACTGAGCACACAAGAATAAGCTGGTTCCCACAACTTAGCATTTTTTGACAGTGAAGAAATCCAAAGATTACAATTATTATTATTATTATTATATTCATTTATTGCTTCTGAAACAGATTGACACACCACTATCTGGTACACTGAATGTATAAAATTCAGAAATATTACTGTTGTTGGCAGGGAGGTAACTAGCATTTGGCTTGGGGCTTAAAGCTGAAGGCCCTCCCAAAATAAATCAAGCCCCCGCCCCACTATAGGCTCAGGCTACCGCACTCGACATGCTCAAGGCTTAAAGCCCCCAAACGAAAAGCCCTAGTTACATCACTGATTGTTAGCTGGGCAACGTCTTAGTGGGTGCAAGGCCTATGATTACTGTGAATACAACTCAAAGACATGATGATGCAATACAAGCAGAGATAATAACAAAATCTAATCTAATCTAAAATCTACATGTACAGTCAAAATTATCACGAATGCTTTTCTGAGAGATGTGACAGAAGCAATGTAATTTTCTGGTGCATATATCCATGATGCAATAAAAGCAGTACTTACGACCAAAGATTAATAATAATAATAATAATATTTGTTTATTAATTCAAACTGACAAGTATGCAGTACAATTACATGACATAGAAGTAACAGATGATAACAGGAGTCAAATTTAACTGTATGGCAGCCTGCAAGGTGCCCATCTGTCCTACTGCTCATTTCAGAGTCACCTCTAGGGAGCAGAAGGCTGAGTCAACCCAATGGGGGGTAGCAGGTATCGAACCCAGGTCCTTCTGATCTTCGTGCCAGCGTGTTGCCATTTCCTGCCCCACTATACTACATAAGTACTAGTTCACCTACCCTTTAGGACACTTTACTCCAGGGTTGTCTTCAAGGAACCAGGGCAGGTACTTATTGAAGTCAGCACTGACTGGTCGACCTTTTTCCCTCTGGGTAACGTTGCACGGCAAGCAGATGTCGTCATCAGCCACTGGAGTTTGAATCAAACACAGACCTCTTATAATTAATCAATTTGTCAAATAGACTATTCATAGTAACCATTTACACATAGTTTTCAGGTACTTGGCTTGCTTGTGAAGTACTAAAAAAGTAACATATTAATGGTCTTGATTATTGAAATTGTAATCGAACATTTATATAGTGCTACTCAAAGAGCAAAACAAATCCGTGGTACTCAAGTATGATACATACTTACCTACTAGCAATTTCTCAGTAAACAAGTCTGTTCAAATTGTATTGTATTGTATTTGTAAACAGCCTCTCTCAGCATGACAGCTCCGAGGGAACAAAAGTCTTCAAGCAGCGGGCAAGTGAGGGAGAGACCTGGCCAAAACCTTCGAGCATAAGAGGGAGGGAAGGTCATTCCTAGAGTGGCCGAGTGGGTTGGTGGCTGCTCGTCACGCCGGCGCCCCGGGTTCGCTTCCCGGTCGGGTCGGTTTATCAGAGATTAATTTCTCGGATCTTTACTGCGGGTGGCTCGGTCGCAATTTAAACGTGGAGTACGAGGTTGCTTTCTGCCTCCGACACTAATCATCTTCGATATGAAAAAGTGTCGTTAAGCCGAAACAATTTAATTTAATTTCCTAGAGGAAGGATCCACAAAAGCAAAGGCCTGATGTTGGGCTATAGCAGTCCTTGCCCGAGGGACAGAGATCAGACAGTGGAGAGGATACAGGGAAACAGCACAGGTGGGCTTGCACATCAGATCACAAAGGTACTTGGGAGCCTGTCCCTGCTGAGTTCTGGAAACGATAAGCAAGATCTTATACCGAATTCGAGAAGCAACGGGGAGCCAATGCAGTTCATCAGTCATAGAAGTTGAAATGTGACAGAAGCGAGGAATGCAGGCAGTGAGCCTAGCTGCCGAGTTCAGGACCAACTGAAGAGCGGATAGTCATACTTTGGGAAGACCATCTAGTAACGAATTACAGTAGGCTAATCAATGTGACAGCAGATGAAAGCAGTCACAGCAGCCCTTGCCCGAGGGATACCTTGGGATCATTCATCTATGTTCTACAGGCTCCTTAACCCTTTAACGACGAGCTGCATTGGTTTTCCATACATTTTAGTACACGCTCGTCGTTAAAGGGCTAAGACTTATTTGTATCACTTTGGTTGGACTTGGAGCATCTCTGAATAGGCATCTTGAAGGGGCGCTATTTAAATTCTTGAAATGAATTAATGAATTAATGAAAGCATGGACTATGGCTGTGAAAACAAAGTAAATTCTAAGCTTCTCTTGTACAAATGGCACCCTAGTCAATCAGTCCATGACCGAACAAAATGATGCTCTAAAGCCACAGCCAAGTCATTAGCCTGGTAGAAAGTCTACTATGGAAAACATGCTCTTCAGTTAGAAAAAAATGTTCAATGTTAACAGAATTATTATACTGATCATATCATGGGATTCTTAAGCACTTTTAAAATGGATTAACTGGTTACTGATGAAGTATGTTAGTCACGGTGCTGCAGTTAGTTACCTGTGGAACGACAGAAAGTATTATTGCTCTTGAACTGTCGACAGCAGCTGCTACCCGGATCCACCCAATCGAAGTAGTCATCCAACCATGATGATGGGGGGTATGAGATACATGAGCTGAACAAACACAGCAGAATAAACAGCACATGAGCCTAACTTTAAGTGACACCAATTAAACACAAACACATGACCCAAGTATGGATAGTAAATGATCATACACCAACCAATGGGCATGAACAGTTACATACTAAAACAATCATGAGACCAACTCTTATGACTCAACTGTAGATCACTTTAACTCAGTAAGGGCTGATTAGTTCAGTGCTCAAACTGTAACATAGTGATCATCATGACAGATATGTGTAAAATTGTTTAAGTCCCTGAATCACTTACTTCTTATGACATGACCTATGCGAATTATATCAAGGGCGCGGTGGTGTAGGGGTATGCTAGTATGTTGTGGGGCGCGGTGGTGTACGGGTATGTTTGGTGCCTTGCAGCCGTAGGGTTGCGGGTTCGAATCCACCTCAAGCTGCCGCGTAGGGACCCTGGGCAAGTCCTTCACTCGCAAATGCTCATGCGCTTCGGCGTGAAACTCCGATTCAGTGTCCGCGCTGTAGTCGGGAGCGCCTCTGAGTAGAAATCTTGAAGGGGCGCTATATAAATATCTGAAATGAAATGAATGAAGTAGCACCATTGTAAGGTCCTTTACCAATTCAATTTGCAGACAGCCTAATGAGAAAAACTGTCATCATTATGATGATTTATGGGATTTAGCATAACATGTGACATGTACGCATACCGGACTGTCTTGATGAGCTCAGTGTTGTATGTGTGATTATCACAATGTCCATATTATACCAAAATTCGGATACAATTGGTCAATTAAAGAATATTATTCTTATCTTATCTCATCATACTTTGAGACACACAACATGTTATAATAATAAGGAGATACTAGTGCATGTAGTGCATCTAGTGGTACGTATAAACCTAGCTACAGCTGTTGCTATATTAAATTACGATGTTATCATTACTAAGTCAAAACAAGTTATAATGAAGGCATTCTAGTGCATCTATGGTAGGCATACAACACAATTACAGCTGTTGCTGTGATAAATTACGATACGTCAGAGGGCATTGCACAGTTGCATTATAGCAAAAATCATGAGATAAATCCATTCTGGCCTCTGTGGATGGCTAAAACACAACTCCAGAATGTTTATCATTACTGCCGCAATTTAACAGCTGGCATTTGCTTTTACAATATAGGTCAGTTGTAGGTCTTCTCTCTAGAATGGTCTCCCGTTGGAGATGTGCCTGCTACCTAGGGATGATTTATTCTTCCACATTCTATAAACTCCTTAATACTTATTTGTATCACCATGGTTGGACTGGGAGCGCCTGAGTAGGCTTCTTGAACGGGCACTATATAAAATGAATGAGTGAAGGAATGAATAAATCCATCAGCATTGTAAAGCATTACATTCATACATATTTATGAAGAGGAGAGCCCCATGTAATTCATCTATCCATAAAAAACCAATGAGCTTAGACTAGAGAAGAAGACCTCACAGTCGGACTTGTAGTGCTTACCTATTCGGCTTGCGGGTGGCTTCGTAAACCTGACTGAGCAGAGACATAGACGGACACCCACTGCTTCCACAGATTTCATTCTGTCCAAAGACGGTCGAGTAATTGTGGCCATCCCCGACAACAAAGTACAACGGGGAGCCGACAGACAAGTACTTTTCCATAGCCGTAAAGTACTTCAGAACATAGGAGTCCTACAATATCAACATACTTCTGGTGTTTGGAAGGTCTTCAGAATAAATAAGGCATCGAATAGCATTTTAACATAATGTAACTGGACATTTATATACCTCCTTTCAGAAGCCTCTTTAAAGTGCTGTATATATGGCTGTCGAAAACATTTTGAAAAAGTATAACTGAAGATATGTTGACCATGTATTTTGTGTTTTGGCCACAGCCAGACAATTTGCAAAATAATGGACCACTACTCTAAAAGGCAAAAAATATGAGAAGTAAGACTGCTTAAGATATAGTAGATTGTCTATATTGCTTAACACTTTGATGACAAGAGTGTACTAAAGGTGACTGGGAAACTAAGAGAACCTCATCGTAAATGTGTTAAAGCAAAAGCACCGGAAATAACTGGCAGACCTATTACGGTATACAGCAGAGGCATTTAACGTCCAATTAAAAAAGGTACAAATAAGTGTAGTCTTACCTTTGGTACAGCCAGTTTCTGATCCAATCCAATCTCGATTTTGTCAACAACGCTGACACAGACGCAGAGCCAACCAACAAAAGCCACCATCTGCAACAAGATCAGACCAATCGGCATTTAAGTAAGCAAGTATGTAACGGTAATATACAATGCCCTTCTTCAAGATATCTTCTCAGAATCACTGAATAACAATATTTGTTTATTTAATTCAAACTGACAAACTGCAGTATGATTACATGACACAGTAGGAACACATGATAATAACAAGAGTCGATTTCATAACTCTATGGCAGCCTGTTATGTGCTGATTCGTCCTACTGCTGCTCATGTCATCATCACCCCTAGGGAGTGGAAGGTTGAGTCAATCTTATGGGACAAGCGGGTATCGAACCCACGTCCTCCTGTTCTTCGTGCTTGTGTGTCACCATTCAACCATCACCCCGTCCTTCACCAAGAAGTTCAACAAATGGTGCATCTTGCATCTCTGACCACCATGAGAGACAGATCGTGTAGACAGTCATATCACAAACGGGTTTCAATACCCAATTATGCCATTACATTGTCAAACATATGCCGGTAAGTAATTTATTTTCTATTTGTTTCTTATAGCTTTTATAACGTTGATGCATTACCTAATGACAAACATACACAGCCTGTGCTGTGCAATTGTTTAATCGAACTTTGTTCAAGGTCCTGCACAGAAACCATGTGGGGAAAGTTAGGACAGAGAGAACTTAATATTTCTACCGCCAGTCAGAGAGCACCTCCGTTCACTAAATCAATGACATATCGTAAACTGACACATCTTTCCACCTGTATTTAAATGCTTAACTTCCCTTATGGTGCTTCTCAGATTACCATTGGCTGTTGCAGTTGGATCATTACCACTATACAACTTCACATTTTAACAAAAAAGAAGACATTTTGTCAAGGTCCACTTACCACAACTGGCCTCGAGACACTGTTCAGGAAAATCTTGGCATAGACCTTTTTCACAAACTTGTGTAGCAGTCCATAATCTGCTCTCATAGGCTCAGGTTCTTCTGACTTCACACAGCAACAGCACTCTGGACGCCCGGCCTACAAGCAAAACAACACCATCATGTAACTTAATCTGATACATGTATAATGCCACTTTTGATGCTTCCTTTTCAGACTCTCATTATAGTGCCAAAACCACACACAAAAGATTCTAAGCCATTGTCAAGTCCCATTGTGCTACAGAATATAAATGAATAAGTGGACCACACAACAATCAACAGTGGTTGAACCTAAGTAAGTCATACTTAGTGCTTCTCAATAAAGAATATTCTTACTTACTCACTTGTAAACTCATCAATATTCTTATTTAGTATAGAAAAGCCCATATTTCTTCTTGGTATATATATACCTGAAACTTTCCTTACTAAACTCAAAACTGTTCTTTTTGGGCGCGTTGGAGTCGGGAGCGCCTCTGAGTAGTGTCCTTGAAGGGGCGCTATATAAATTCCAGAATGAATACATAGTTTCATGCCTGGCAAGGGAAACTTTATCATCTTGTCAGAGGCTGCTTGGCTGCTGGTTTGTGAACGGTTCCACATGTGCTGTTGTGCTGTCAAACTAGTGACTCTCCAGTGACCGATTACATATGATTCGATATAGAAATTAGCACAAAAAACAGCTGCCATTTGTTTAGCCTTTTTGCAGTAATAAACAGAGCGCATGCTAGCTTCCTACAGTTCTGAACGTGACCAGTGAACATTGCTTAGACTCACAGAGCAAGTTGTCCATGCTTAGTATCAACAGGTGTATGTATGAACTCACATGTTGTCGTTTGGCATCCAGTGTCAAAAGACTGATGAAGAGAGAGATCTGAAGAAGGAAATCGATAAAGACGGCCAATGCACCATACAGTGCAAATACCTTAACGGCCGGCATATCCATCAGAGCAGCTGCAACGTAAACCAAGGTTCAGATTCAAAACTCTCGTTCCAATTCACAGAAAAGTCTAATAAATTCCTGGTTTAAAACTCCAGCAAGACAATACAACACAACTGAAAACTGCATGTAGTTGAATCACCATTTGAAATTGGTTAGCAGCGATACATTATTTCAGAAGAGAAAAGTTAAATGAACACATCAACAAGATATCATCTTGAGGAATTCATTTGTTTCATATGTCAAAAATTGCAATTTAACTCAACCAAACACTTCACTAAAGCATAGCATCAGGAACATTCATGATCTTAGTGGCATCCTTTATGCAGCTGCATTTGGCCCTATAGCTTAACAAATTTGACTGATACCAATACTGTACTGGAAGAAAATGCAGTTGTCAATACAAAAACCTCACCAAGGAAGAAAGCCAATGATTCTGAAAAACTGGTCAGCATCATTGTGGGTCCAACTTTTCCAACTACTCGGCCAATCATCTGCTCCACAGTCTCGCCCTTCTGCATTGTAGTTCTCTGAAAGTAAACATTTCACAGTGAGACAGATAGCATTAAAGAGGTGAAAGGTTGTCATTGTGAAGGACAACAAAATTCCTAGTTCAAAACCTCACTGGACATGTATAATGAAAGGTAAAGTCAGGCATGGTAAGGTAAGGAAAACCCACTACCATGAGTAGTCATCAGAGGGGTCACTGGCTGAACCACAAACTTGACAACAGCAATCCAGGAATTAGAAACCTTTCTTTAGGATTAATTGCCTTGGCAGTGATTAGTCAATTTCACATGCACTGATATCACAACCCGGACACAGCTGAAAGTCATATACATTATCAGTTTGTCCCATGTCACCTTCTAGATTCTAAAAACAAACAAAACTAGGGGAGACACAGGTCTGAGGTAAGATGTAGAATCTCCCCAGTGTCCTTTTGCAACTTTTATTGCATTATTCACATAATGTGGCAGCAACTTCCATATTCCAGCAATGAGAACTAGAAAACAATTTTCCTTAAGAAGTTTCACTTTTGCTTAACCATCTGACATGAACAGTCCACCGCCTTGGCATCCACAACTACCAGCAGTCAATTACTTTACAATACGACGTAAAATATGCGTCCTCGTGCCCATAACAGAGTTATACCCGCTGCTGATAGTTTGGCCCGTAAAACATTTATTATTAGGATGCTTTACTCTTGATCAAAACACTGTACACTGCACAGTTTGAAAAACAATAGAAATTTAAATGTAACATTTGAGATTATAGGCCATTGTAGAATGTAAAACAATATGTGGTTAGCAATTGGTGCAATAAAGGATATACTTACTTACTTAATAACAATATTCCTTGAAGCGCATTTATGTGGCTGAGTGAGTGCGAGACAGGTGAGGCTGTACGGGTTGTGTAATAATTCAGCCAATAACTTACTTGGTATGTCTGGACAAGAATGAAGATGTTGTCAACACCGACGGCGAGGACGAGAAAAGGTACGACTTCTATGATGATCAGAGTTGCTGGTATACCGATGTAGCTGTAGAACCCAATGCTGGACGTGACTGATAACAGCACTATAATCACTCCAGACAGTCCAAGCAGCATTTTGGAATGGACCTGAAACGTATAAATATGCTCTCATAATGCAATGTGGTATTAGTTATTGAGCACTATGATCCCTTCAGACATTCTAACAAGCACATGGAAATGTAATGTAATTAGTAATTTATATAGCGCCGCTCACAGCCGAGGCCATTCAGTAGCGCTCCCAGTGCGAGAACCCCGAGAGAAGAAATAGGTTTTAAGGAGAGAGAGAGATGAAGACAATGATCCAGAAAGGAAAGTCTCACACAAAGTGAAGGGAAGGGCATTCCACAAAGAGGGCCCAATGATGGCAAAGGATCGAGTTTGAGCAATCGTGGTCCTAGCTCGTGGGACAAAGAAGTCAGACCGGTCCAGAGATCGGAAAGGCCGATGAGAAGATGCAGAAAGAGGAGGACGAATGACATCCCTGAGGTATTTTGGGGCAAGTCCCAGTTTGGATTTGAGGACCAAAGCAAGGACTTTGAACCTGAAATGGACCTGATACACACACAATCTCTATAATACAATTTGGTAGTGACATACAAAATGCAGTACTATTGCACTATTGTGTAATAATCAAAACATAATGTGCAATGAGTCTCTAGGCTTCTGAAATATGTGCTTTTCACACAAACTGATTACAGGTCATTCAACATCTAGCTGAAATTTATTGACTGATTCCAGCAGAAGTTGTAGCTGAACCTGTAACTGCCCAGTTCGAAGGCTGCACAAATGTTTTACAAATGTATATACTAAATATATGTGTATATATATATATATATATATATAGAATATATTATATATATACATATATATATATATGTATAAATATGCAACAAGCTAAATAGATAGAGGTAGATCTGTTACCAAAAGTTTTGAGCAGCTGTTGTACTGTCCCAGCATCAACGAAACGTAGACGAACATGATGATGTAACTGGCAAGTATCGTCAGTATATCCGACTGACTTTCACGGTTCAGCTCATCCTGGATGGATCTCTGAAATTATTAATACCAACGTAAGGTAAGGTAATCTTTCAAGGCGTCGTCATTTTCACATGGAGGTTGAATCCCAGACACAGTGATGAAAAAGCAAAAGCAAAAGCAACCAAACCTCAAACACCTTACCTGTCTGATTTTAAAAGTAATTGAATCAACAAAAAGTGAATTGGCAAACAAGACCAAAAAGATACAGCTTATTGCAATTAGTTCTTGTATCAATCGATCATATAGAAGTATATCAATCATTTTAAAAATCATTTGACCTTTTGAACTCATGTACAGCACCCTTTCCTTTGGCATCGGCTGTGCTACGGCGCTATAGAAATCAGCTTATTATTATTATTGTTATTACTGGAAAGGTTAGAAAGTAAAGGAGCTGACTGAGCACCCAGTGCTTTTGACAGGCACGTAACAGGCACTATATTCAGTATTGTGATACACACATATGTACATACTCTGGTACATGTAGTCTTTGTATGACTGGTTGGTAGGCAAGAAATACGAACTGATACAAGCTGGAAAGTACCTCTGTTGAAAAGTTGACGGTGATATTTTCTCCTTCGAATTTCATCATGAAGTTGATAAACTCCTTTTCCCAAGCCGTTGCCATCTCTTGGAAAGTCTCATTTTTGAAGTTATTCACAAGGAATGTAATGACCAAGGCAGATGCATTTTCGTAATTTTCGCCTAAGCAGCAAAATAGTTACCATATGCCCAAGATTTTTAACAGAAAAGCAAAGCCGTCAAATAAAGATTGCTAAACACGTAGGAGTTGAAAAAGCTGGTATATGATTTATTATTTAAGACTCCATGGCCATAAAAAATTACTCTAAATAAATATTCCCTAACGCAATTTCCTAACCAGGTGAGGAGTAAAAACAAATAACAACTGAAAATAGCAGTGTAAGTTGTGGAGATGTCTGCTAATGACAATTATTACTTCTAAAAATAAACAATCTTTACGAAAGATGAGAACTATTCACCTGGATAGCCGCCGAGCACCACCCATGGCATGATGGGAGCTCCAAAATCGGCGAGACATGACAGGTTAACCCCGTTCAAAGGCAAATCATTGATGGTCAAAGGATCTCTGTAACAATTAAGTTGCAGCATTATTTGCTTGTATGCAAAAAATCATAAAAATATTGATAGGATGGAGATTAAATAACAATACAACTTAATTTTAAATATTTAATTTTAGTAATAAATAGATTTGCTAGATACAATGAAATATTCAATTTACTTCCTAGTTTTGATAACTGATCAGACCAGACAAAATTCAC
Source organism: Aporrectodea caliginosa (assembly GCA_020284085.1). Classification (NCBI taxonomy): domain Eukaryota; kingdom Metazoa; phylum Annelida; class Clitellata; order Crassiclitellata; family Lumbricidae; genus Aporrectodea; species Aporrectodea caliginosa. The sequence goes on along the minus strand of JACEVL010000006.1, from coordinate 1,242,042 downwards.
AGAAATTCACTAGAGACAATCATTAATACTATCTAAAAATGTTTTACCAGTGCATCACAGTACTAGGTATTTTCCATTATTTTCAAATAACGACAAAATAATTATTAATGAACTTTAAACCTCTCATAAGTGAAACATGGACAGAAATCCATTACCTTGGTTTTATTGAGAACATGTAATCTTATTGTTACATTACTTAGAAGCACCTCAAGCAGTTCTTCGGGCGCTAAATAAATGACCCGACAACTAACTAAATCGAGATTAAAAGACGATGATGACAACGATGATGCATACTTGGTACAGATGCTGAAGTGACTAGTGTAGTCGGCACCAACCCAACCGAAGTCATCAGGCATCGTCTTTGCAAGGTTGTCGGGATTGTTCTGGTAGTAGTTCAGTGCTGACATGATGGCACATTTTGGATTATCCGGATAAAGTGGGGAAAAGCAGATGTCTTCCAGCGTGATGTTTCGCTGAAGTTTGTCACTCCAGGCTGTCAAGCTGGCTAACTTTGTCTGTAGGTCCAAAACCTAGATGCACAAATAGGATAACAATGAGTCTCATAATAACACCCAAACAATTTGTTAAATAAAAAAATACCGTTGCTGCTTAGCAAACAAATATTACAACAGAGATTCAGATAGAAAGTGGATCTGAAAGTGAGGCATATACTATGACAGGCATATAACATAAGTGAATTTAAAAATGATCTTAATAAATGTAGAATAGTACTTGCAACAATAATGACTGTAACTGCTATTTTAGAATAGTTAAGTACTATTGTATTCCTTCATTCTATAAATGAGAGCAATAATAACTTATGATAAAACAGGCTAACAACATTAAAATCTGTTCCCACTCTCAGTTTACAAACCAGGCTTAAATTCAAGTCAGAACTGAAGTTTACTTATTGAGAAGCTCAGTCACTGTTGTACTGTACTAGGTTAGCTGACTAAATGTCATTTGAAGCCACTGATCCACACTAAATTGATTGGGAAATTTGATAAATTTATTCAATTTTAGTGTAATTATTAAAATATCTGCGTTCCACTACAGTGACTTACTAAGCAAGTTCATGAGCAAACATTGTATGCCACTGATCAACATTAATGTGGCCAATACTTACTTCAAGCAGCACCTCCTCTCGCAGAACTGGTCCAAAAAGTTGAGGTACCAAAACCATCGACTGGCCAACATCATGTAGCCACTGTGAACTGTTCTTGGCTTCGACTATCAGCATTTCAGTTCGATAAAAAGGCCTTAAGAAACAAAAACATGAAAACTGCAGAGCTACCCTGGTAATGTTTAAGCATAACTGTGAACTGTGCTCTATTTTATCTCAGGGCTTGTGTCACTTAGGCTCTCCAGGCTGTAGATTTCTCCACTCTCCTGCACAGGTGACCTGGTTGTTCCACCAGCCAGAACTTCCACAGTGTAGCACAGAAGCTCCATTGTGGTTCATCTAACTGGAATAGACTCCCTTGCACCATACAACATGAGCTCTTTAGTATTTCTTTACCTCTATTCTGCAAGTCCTTCAAAACCGTTTTGTTAAATCCTGGTTACCTGTCAATAGGCCAGAAGTGCCTCTAGCGAGTCTCTCTTGAAGAAGTGTCATAAAAAATCCGTTTACAATTACAATGAAGCAGTAGCTAAATGATCTTCTTAAACGTAGAATAGATCTAAACTATGAAACAACAGTGCTTCAACTTTCAACTGCATGCTGAAATTAATCACATGCTCTTTCGTTATCTGTAAAGTAGCTCGAGATATCCATACTATCGGGCAACATGCAACGGGGCAAAAGCATTTCACTTTCAAAACCAAGCTTAAATTAATTGAATGCCATTTCAATATCTGCAAAGTCAATGTCCTTCGAATTATCCTACTAACAGATAAGTAGAATTACTTTCTTTCCCTAATACTGTGTCTGTTAGAACAACAAAACAAAGCATAAGTGAATTTGTGAAAAACATATTCACAGTTAAACCGATAAGTCAATAAAGAAACTTAAAGTGCACTTGAATCAATTTGTAATCTTCAAAGATTCAGATGTCTTTGCAGACATTGGGATTTTGACAGGCAGAAATTTGTGCATTTGAAACAAAACAGGTCACCCACAAACTTTGTTCTTACACTAGGTGTTTGCTCCCCTGGAGTAAAATTCCTGGATTAATACTTTGAGACTGTTTTATACCATAATTATAACGTAATTCTTTACTGGAATACCTGAAGAAGTCATGAAAAATAACTTACGAGAAGTTATTGTCAAAGTAATCCTTTTCTTGGCGTGCCTGACTGTCAGGGGCTGACCACAGTTCAACTGGATCCGTTGTCACCTTGAAGAAAACAATGCCAATCGACAACACAACACACAGAAACAATGCAGCGGGTATGACAATGACAGGCCGACGGGCACAGAAGTAACCCCAGGCGCCGAACTGTCGCTCAAAGAAGTCTTCCATTGCAGCGCCCAGTCGCTCATAACAGTTAGGTTTACGTAGCTGGTCGTTACCCTGCTGCAATTCATAGTCTGCATTCAACGACAGTTCCCGGTGAGACCTCTGTTTGCTTCCATAGAAGAACATGCATATCTGTGCTGTGCCAAAGACAATAAGAAATGTGAGGAAGACACAAGCCATGATGAACTCCATTCGATCGAAGCCAAGGATCATCGGTACAACTGGAAGAACGTCCGGTTCGATCGGCTTGCACGATGAACTGCAGTCTTGGCAAGTGCATTTGCCAGCACATGGCTCACTTGTGTCATTCATTGGACTCAGTGTCAGGTTCAAGACGTCAAGATGCATTGAAGCATTAGCTGAGATCTTGAAGTAAATGTTGAATGGAACGAAGTTTGGATTCTTCGATTTGTCCCCCAAGAACTCAAGCCAATTCTGAGGTGTGCACTGGGCAGCCTCCCTGCCACAAAGCATAGACAGAGCTGGCTTTCCAGAACTCGGATTCTGTACATCTTTGCATGAGTTGAACATCCCGTAGACAAAGTCCTTTGAAACAGCATAGTAGACGGTCTTTATCTGCTGTTTCTCGGTGATGTCTGCTGGGTTAACTGCCATGAAATCGCTCTGCTCAGGACTACACGTGGAATGACAGAAGAGGTTCAGGAAGTTCTTCATACATGACGGACATCGAGAAAGAAGCTACAACATGCAGAAACAAATCAACAAATTACCTAAAATACAGAATGATAAAATGTTAAAAAAACAACATTGAAGTTACCTTACTAATCCACATCACAGATGACAAATTATCCCAACACTGAAGCCAATTTACTAATCTATATTACAGATGAGAAACAATTCCATCACCTGAGCAGTGTACCGGAAATTTAATGCAGGGGTGGGCAACATACAGCCCCAGGGCTCGGCTCCAGCCCCTGGGACCTTTGAACCAGCCCTTGACATGTCTTTTATATTAGCAGTGTACCTGGCACTTGGGGAACCTTTTATCCATGTTACATATTTTAAAACTGAATAAACTTAAAACATAGTTTGTTTTTTTATTGTAGTGTAGGACTGTAGGTAATTATCTTCATTTACTTTAACTGTCATTCTGCAATTTAGTTTGAATACAATTAATATTGTCTCATTTTCTGGGGCAAATAAAATCTGCAACAATTAACATATGATTGGCATATGGCCCATGAACTGCCCTTAGAATCTTAGGGCACCCTCTGTTAAGAGAAGTTGCCCATGCACATTCCAAGCAGTCAGATGTATCAGTATGTAAATGCATCGGAAGGCTGTTCCAAAACAATGATCTAACACACGAGAAAACATGATGAGCTCAGCTAGTATGCAGAAGTGCAGCACCTCAGTGAGCAGCAGAGAGCAATGATTGCTGATCCCAAAGACTCAACAATGAAACACAAAACCCCCTTCTGTCTGCCAGAATGAAGCCGTCATGTGAATTCCAATCCTCAACAAGGAAGCCATATCTATTCTGATACAAGTTAAGTGTTTCGGCATGTAGATGAACAGACTGGAGTTGGTGCAACACAAACATGTTTTGGCATGTCACAAGTCTTTCAAATTGTTCTGCACTGCAGAAAGATCTGTATGGGCTATACAGAGGCAGTGTGCAAGTCCTCACTTATGGTACATACTACAAAATCCATTGAAACACTGTTTAAAATAAAGACTTGCACACTGTACACAAACTTTAATCATGACCAGTAATGCATCTATTAGTCATTTAATGTACAGGAACCATTTAACATACACTGCGGACATTAACTAAACTGAAATGTTACATTGTGCAATAAAGGCTTTATATGATTTTTTGTCATGTTTCAGTTCTAACCCATATACAGTAATCAGTGATCATTAATCAAATAACTAAATCAACATCATTCCTATTTCCTCTAGCAAAACAAACATTTTGCTGATCATGACGCTCCCTCATGGTAACAGCCGGCAGGTAACAGTCAGACACGCAGAAACCATTAAGCAGTAATAGAGCTGTCGTACCCGTCTGGTGTCATATAACCACTCAAGCAATAAGATTTCACTATTACTTTCTTGCTGCACACATTTTCCAAACAAGGATGTGCAATTTTAAGTATAATTGACTGCTTTTTGTTTCACTTTTTGATATCATTATAAGATAACACTGTGCAAATGTATGCCCTCTATTATTAGAAAATCATGGCCTTGTATTAACAGCATCATCTGAAAATTATGCAAATATATGCTCTAGATAATTACTAAACAGCCTCAGACTAAACAGTGTAAACACCACTATAATTTTCAAGTGACCAGTACAATTAAGCAAACATTACAACCCTGGGTAATTGCTTTCAACAGATATTTGATGCAGGTTAAGGGTATTTTAATGTGTGGTAAGAAAACTTTTTGTTTATTGAACCACAAAAGTTTTACTTTCGGATAACCACAATGCATGAGAGTGAGACCACTGCATTTTTTTCTATCTAATGACTTTCATAGCGCTGTCACCACTATGCACAAGACATCAAATGATGTTTGCCTCAAATGAAACTGCAGTCATATACTATAATATGCTCGATAAGCCAAGTAGAAATATGATAGGTAACAGGGAAACCAGACTTCACTTTCTCTTTCTTAAATTGTTACTCAAGTTTTTTTAAATTGACAGAGTTCTGCATTTTCCTCCAGTTAAATATTGGTGTTGATTAAATTTTTAAGCTGCAGACCCAATGTGATTTCATAAAAACTGTCGAAAAGATTAGGAATGCTCCTGAGGCAACTTGTTGGCCATGTGTTTGGTTAAATGTCCCCATTTGGATAAAATTTATGAATGCTCAAAGTCAACATCTTGATGATGTGTTGCTCTGGTTCATCCATTCGATATTTTAAAAATCTACAGTTAAACCAGGCCACTATATACCCAACCTGTGGTAGCATCAGTCCTGAGCATGGAGAAAGGCAACACTAATCATTATCTACACATTCATATACTGCCTTTTGTAAATCTTATCTAAACTAATGACTTCTACACCACCATTATCATGACGTGCATCACATCAGTCAATGGTCACTTAGAGTGAGTTGATGGTCACTTAGAGTGAGTTGATGGTCACTTAGAGTGAGTTGATGGTCACTTAGAGTGAGTTGATGGTCACTTAGAATCTCTCAACAGCGCTGAACTATGACTATTTACCAGATGTAAAGAGGGACAACTTAAGACAAACGGAAAATAATTCTTGAGCTGTTCAACTGGAAAGGATAAGATTTTCAGAGGGACATTGTTCCAGGAAGACGGTGGAGTGCACAACAAAGCTTGAGGTTGTTGTACATGAACAAACTGTGGCCTGCATAGTGGATTGACTGTTGAACAGGCTGAATTAAGCCAGGAACACAGAACTTCTCTGGGAGCACACCAACCACAGATTCAGTGTGCCATTGATGGTTGGCATATCATATTGATATAATAATAGTACATGTAAAAATAAAAGTACTAAATGACAAAACTACTTCATTTCTTCAATTATTTTCCATAAAGGCTACTATCAGCTAACAAAGGAATACCTGGAAAATAAAATATTTGTTTGCTTCCTTACCGATCTTGCAATGGTCATGTTTGAGTTCAGAGTGTAGACTTGTTTCGCACTACAGCATGTAAGTGGAAATTCACCTGCAAAATTGAACATCTCCATTAATGAGCACAAGAGTTATGATTGCACAATTCTAGCATTGATAGGTTGATAAGTACATGCTATTATACACATATTCACTGGTATATATTATCGCCATCTGAGTTGGCAGCACCTGAAACAGCTGTGCTAATTGGTTTGGAGCAATGTTCACCCACATATATATTTTAAAGGAGATGAAGCAATCTGATGGTACATTGGTACTTGCATTCTTGTATTCAGTACCAGAAACTGATAAGAAGCTGAGCATTTCAGGCTTCAATCCCTGTTGCTTCTGGATTGATAGCAAGTCAAAGTTCATGCATCACTCGCTTGTTCGTGGCATTTCGCATTTATAAGTAATTTCAAACACTGCTCGGTCAAATTTAGAGAGAAAAAAAAGGAATTCTCATATTTTCATTTTAGAGCAGCTTCATTGTACAAACTCTTACAAAATTCTGAGATAGTGTGGTGCATACCTCTTGTGAAGTGACGTGGAATAACCCAGCATAAACATGCAATTGTAATTGGGAACTTGTAAAATGCTACTTCGAGATAACTCATCAGAAGCAATCCTGGTCCAATGTCCCAGAACTAGTAGGAAATAATGCGGTCTTCAAGCGTTTGTGGAAAAGAAAAGGAAAGACAGAGAGAAGCTCCCATTGGAGACCAGCAGGGAGGGCATTTCAACAGGCACGGCCAACAACTGTGGTGCTGTGCGGTGACAGGTGAGGTCTTTGGAATGACCAGGACACCATGTGCCGCTAATACCAGAGAACAGCAGCCAGGAACAGTGAAAGTTAGGAAGCAAAATTCCTTAAAGTAGATCGGGATGCACTCAGTAGGACAATTGTGCACAAGAACAAGGTCTTTAATAGGAAGCATTTTCAAATTGGAAGCCAGTTCATGCTGATTCGAATGGTTGTATTCATGCTGGAGTCGCCACAGCATGAATGTGGAGGTGTGGCCAAACTTTGGAATACCACTGGTCAATCAAATGAGCAGCAGCATTTAAGACTGACTTAACTGGGAGATGCAGGAGGATACAAGACCCACAAAGCTATTCAAAACCCACAGAGGATCACAAATGGGACAACATAAATTATTTAGGTACAAAGCTGAATACATGGCGGTGCAATAATGGAAAAACAATTTGGCTTGCAACTCCCTTAAAGTCAAATTCAATCGAATACAAAATTCAAATCAAATCCAAATCTTTACCTTCCTAGTTGCATCTTTATCTTTCCAAATAAAATCTTCAATATAATTCATTTTGCAATTTAACTCAAATAATTTTTACTTGGATTTGACCAAAAACGGCTCACACAAAAATGACACAAACCAAGAATCAGCAAATAACCAAAGCAAAAATAAATAAGTCAATATGTCAAACATGTCAATCTGTTGAAATTCAAACTTTATTTGACATAAAGCAATGTGTTACCATACTCAAATAAATGTGAAATAAAGTTATATATACAACAAAGACAAAAAAGGTTTATTTAATTCAACCATTATTCTGTGACAAAGTTAGCTTACTGGAATCAGTTGACATCATTTGAGGACACATTTCTCTCAGGAGACCCACAGCTTTTGAATCGTTAAGTTCCTTTGGTGGACCAGTATAGTTACAGTTCATCTGATCTCCACACTGATCGTACCAAATGCAGTGAGGTTCTGCCTAAAATTAGTCATAAGAACAGTTTCTAAGCACGGAAGCAAATACACCAGTCCAATGCAGTTTTCAGAAGACTCTCTAGGAAGAATATTTCTTATCTATGGGGCTATTGGAGCAGTTACATACCCAAATGCTATCCCAACACAAGTGTTCATGTGTTACATCTTATACGGTAAATATGGGACAAAACAGCCATATTATTCACACCCCAAGGTCATACATAATATTGACATCAGATGAAAAGTGAATAAATATGAATGTCATCATTTATTATTCCACTTCAAATGTAATTGCCATCAGTGGTTGTCTACAGCACCCAATTCTCTAAAGCAGCTATATTAGAGGTCTGCGGGTAGAGCATTTTTGCTACCCGACCCGTACCCGTAACACAAAACCGTTACTCGTACCCGTACCCGACCCGTAATCAAAATTACTACCCGACCCTACCCGTACCCGCGGGTATACCCGTACAATACCCGTCACGTCATTAGCACGCCTTCCCATACTCCGTGTCTCTATCAGGCCAATAGGCTTTTAACTCGGCATGTAGTAGTAAAAATAAATAGGCTGATGATGATGATAGTAGTAGTAGTAGTAGTAGCAGCAGCAGCAGCAGCAGCAGCAGCAGCAGCAACAGCAGTTGTAATAGTAGTAATAATAATAGGCAGTCAACTTATGGAACCTGTCACATACAACTGTTGTGCTGTCTCAGTAGCACTGTACATTTCATCTCCGTGGTCTATATGCTGTCACCTAGAACACTAAGTTACCGTTAATTTTACTTTGCAGACCCGGTCAGGCCCATTGGGCGCCTACATTCTCTATTTTATGTAACGGTCACATTCTAACCCCGAAACTTCACGTCGGTACGGGTAAAACCGGGTATACCCGTACCCGTGATGACCCTACCCGTACCCGACCTGACCCGTGAAATGCATACCCGACCCGTACCCGATCCGCGGGTACGGGTAAAACCGCGGGCACGGGTATACCCGCAGACCCCTAAGCTATATATATCATCAACGATGCACTTCATTTATCAGGTCAGAAATTACCCACTGCTGCCCCAATACTGTTATATTATAGTACATGTTACATTTTGCTATTAAAGCTCAATGTTAATTTGAATAGTAAACTTCCTCCATGGAGTTAAGAATCATCTGGCATGCAAACAGAAAATGTAAACTGCAAAAATAATTCTGTGACAAAACAGCAGTTAATTTACAGTTTCAATTGTTTTAAACTTAAAATGTATTTTCCCAATCAGGCTGGCCATGCAAATGGAAGAATAGCAGACTTAACAGGTCATCCTTCATTCCCTTTTAGGTCTGAGAATGCTAGAAGACAGCAGAGAGAAGAATAGATCATATATAAGTCAATTGACACCAGTCAGGTCAGAGATTACACACACACATTCACAAGCATCAGGTTAACCTACATAATGAACTCTGCACTCTGCTTAGAATTACACCAACACAGTCAAACCTTGAACTCAACAGCAAGCATCCTGTACTGGTCACATGGTTGTTGGTAGTATATTGACGTGGGATAAATGAGTCAGTACAGTTATTACATTCTAGGTCAATATCCTACAGCCTCAGAGTATACGTCAGTTGGAATGACGTGCCTGCACAGTTCTTTCTGAGAGTTTGCGTTACTAGGTTCGAAGCACCACTAAACAGTGTTCTTGAAGGGTTCCATTTTGATTTAGCTCATGTTTTTGTATGCTTATTTATTTACACAAGTTATTCAGTTCAGAACTTTGCATCATGTGATGCTTCATTGTTTTTCGGGGTTGCACTTTGAACAGCTGCAACCCTTGCACCACAAGTGCCCATTTCAATAGATATCAGGTTGCAGCCAGTCAAACAGCTGAATAATACAAAACCAATGCAGATACTAGTTTAGAGTCATTTGGGCTCATTTGCTAGGTCATAAAAGTTACCAAAATAGTCTCTGTGTTTTGTAAGTGCATGTGCCCTAAATCTGAATGAAACGATACAACTGTGGTGCAACCATGAAATTTCATAATCCTTCATTAACTATATCCACTGCTCACTGCTGGTATCTAACGTTCTTGGATCTTACTTCCGAATGTAAAGGAGCCATTCACGTGATGGCTATCACAGCAGCGACTAAGTGCATGCCTCAACAACGCACATTTAATTTCACGTGACCCGCTGGTATATCACATAACCAAAAGTAGAATGTAACACATGTGAACTGGTTGTCAATATGAGTCAATTATATAGTGTTGTTAAACTTACTGTAATTTGTAAGTGAAAGAATTTCATGCTTATCTCCATAAAAATTGAGTTCTCAACAGTTCTGAGTGCTATGACTGACTACAAAAGTTTCAGTCTTCGACTTCTCTACCTGTGGCCAGTGTCAGCCAGTGGGAAGATCAGGTAGTACACGAGAGGACTGGCCACCTGCCCTCATATGCTGCTCAAGGTAAAGAACTGAAGTTGCTAGCACTTCAAACACATGGCTGCCTCTTAGGGTTACGTTCACGGGACCATTCTTCTTCTTCTTCTAGCCTACTACAAGGAAATGTTCTCTTGTTGCTGCACTGTTGCTACTGCATCTGCATTTCAGTCAGAAGAATATTTCAACCCAACATCATGCCTTTGAGGCTATTATTGATAAGTTGAAGCTTCATTCCAACAGTTACATATTGCAAGTCATTCTGAGCAATGCAGGAGATGAGAATTAAAATATACAAAACAACTTTTATCACATTTTCTAAAGAAATTTTTTGAAAATTTGACAAGATATTGGTCCCTATGTGAAACTGTGCAGCAAAGTATTAATCATGCAAATCAACAACAATACAACAGGTCTGGCTTGCTTATCAAGTTTAAATGCATCTTTTCAGGGCCCAAAAAGAACCTCGTTGTTCATTCGTAGTCTGGCCTGATCTGCCCGGGTCTTGTTGTGGTGCTCATCAAATCCTAGAAACCCAATCCCCGAAAATAACTGCTGTGTACAGGATCCCAGAAAATAATTTGTAAAGATATAACTCATACTTTTCTTACATGAAAATCAATCTCTACACGACGGTGGGTAGAAAATTGTTTTCTGGATTTGGGTTTATTTTGCATTTTTATCACTATCGGGAATCAGTTTTTGGATATTCAGGTAGATCCCCTTTCAGTTACACTGGATACAGTTCTCTCATTTTCAGACTACGTCAATCGTATCTCTCGAACATACCTCGTCATTAGTGTGGCCCAAACTTGCACGGCAAAATTTTTTTGTTGAAACTTGCTGCTCCACAAGGCTGCCCTTGTTCCACTTGACAAGAAGACTATGTGGTGAAAAAATTGAAGAGATCTGAGCATGTTTAGAGGTCGCGCCATTTTGACACTTTTTAGAAATCGCAAAAACCGCACGTCGCGTTTTAATAGCTACATTATAAATTAGGATTAGGCCTAACAACATGAACTCCAAGCACCTTCTTTCTAAATCATAATCTAGATGTCAACTGCATTTCAGTAAATTGAAGAACAAAAAGCTTACTTACGAATAAAAAAGCTTGTTTTCAAGTTCTAATTGTCTTTAGAAAATGGTTGCTGAATTAGAGGTAGGCCTAATCTATAAATTTTGCATGCTAACTTATAGACTATAGTTTTCATATGAATTCGTTTAATCTACAATTGGATTGTTCACTATTGCTCCTGATACCGCTAAATTTGCATGATTAAAGTATTTTTTTTATTTGTGAAGCACTCCTTAACTGTGAAATACAACGCATGCCTTTTCACTTTGCATAATAAACGCTTATAAGTAGCAAAAACAGCAGCTATCATGGCATCAACCAGGAGTTCTCCACAATTTTGGCTGTTAGGGATGCCTAACAAGGACATTTTTGGGTCTGGACTACCAACAAATAGGGCAATGTTTCATCAACAAAATGAGTGATTCGGGTGTTAGCTAGCTGCGGAAGTCGTATGACGGTTACAGTCTGCTGAAGAAGAATAGACTTAAATTCAAGATTTCTGCCGACTCAAAGAGGGACAGTTTAAGGTCGATTTAAATTAACTATTTGACATCTCACGGAAAGATGCAATGACTTTGATGACAAGTCAAGAGGACAAGGTCTTTCTAAAAATCAGGAAGAAAATCCTTCAAGTTTGTTGCCAAAATCTTGACGAACAGAGAGACTCACAAGAATTTCAGCGGCGCTCAAGCAGCTGTTCGAAAGTAAGAAATAAGTAGCCGACCAATTGCAACAAAGTAGTGTTGTTACAATTCAGGTATTTGAAGCTTCTTGCATAGTTCCTTGAATACTCAGACCGTGTCATCAAAGAAAAAGCAGTGGAGGCATTCAGTCGTCTTCTCTGGTATTTAACCGTGCACCCTGTGCCACTTGCTTTGTTGGATGAGAAAACAGTGAAACATCAAGGCCACTATGGTGAAAACCTTACTTACCCACCTAATCAGCTATCCACAAAACGGCTGGACAGGAGATCCTTTGACCACCACACTACACTGGAGGCGTATGTCACAAGGAGTTCTTTAAAACTGCTTGGTCGTCTTACTATCAATGGTCAAGAACAAGCCAAAACGTTCCTATGGAAGCTTTCTGCTCTCTGACCATTGAACCCTAGATTCCAGTCGATGAAGCCTAATGTCAAACTTTTCATGTAGTTAATGACTGTGCAGAACGCGGAGTGGCTTTGATCTTGTCTCACAATTATGTACTAACTCAGGATGAGTCACAGAAACAATACTTGCTGCAACTTGACTCCAGTCATCGCACAATGATTTCTTTTCCGACAAGAGCAAAATGAAATAATCGCGGTTTTCGCGTTTTCCGGCACTTCAATGACGGTTATTTATGCAGACTGGAAAACTACTTTCATAATAAAAAATTATATTGCATTACAAATTATTTACTCCGGTATCTTCAGTCACCAGGATAGCTCTTCGGAGTCTTCCCTGTTCTTCGTTCGTTCGCTGGACTCGGCCTTTCCCGTCGGGCAAAGGACTTAACGGTGCCACCGACGATGCCTAACACTAGGTTAACTTGGAAGACGGCAACGACACGGATCAACACAGCAGATTGTTTTATTAATGTCGAACAGCTTAAACACTACAACTCTGGCTTAACTCTCATTAACTGAACTTTAACTAACTTCGGAACCAACTAACTCACTCGCTCACACACTCACACACTAACACGCGACAGGCGTCTCTATATATAGGCACAGAGGACGACAAATTGTCCGTTACTAAGGCAAGAGGCTGGTTGCTAAGGCAAGGCAAAAGGCCCGTTACTAAGGCAAGAGGCTGGTTGCTAAGGCAAGGCAAAAGGCCCGTTACTAAGGCAAGAGGCTGGTTGCTAAGGCAAGAAAAGGCCCGTTGCTAAGGCAAGAGGCTGGTTGCTAAGGCAAGGCAAAAGGCCCGTTACTAAGGCAAGAGGCTGGTTGCTAAGGCAAGGCAAAAGGCCCGTTACTAAGGCAAGAGGCTGGTTGCTAAGGCAAGGCAAAAGGCCCGTTACTAAGGCTAGTTGCTAAGGCAAATGTCCATGCGCCTTTCAAATAATGCTACAATACTCCTCCCACCAAGAAAAGAGGGAATGTCCCCTATTCCGTAACTGATTAACAATTTGAAAGGGACATCCTACGCTAGACTCAATGTTCAATAAGCGAATAAAGTCATGATTAATACTAAATCGAACACTGCAGCCATTCCAGGCTTTAACTAACTAAAAAGTTCATCAGATTAGTCGGCCAAATCGGCCCCGCATAAACAACTAAGGTAATCGCCCTACAGACAAATTAACGGTAAGACCTAGTCTTACAACAGAAATGCAATCCCAGCTTTCAGGTTAACTAAAATTCTCGCCCGTTAGGCTTAACCAACAATCCAATCGTTCAGTCATTGCAAAAACAAGACTCATAGCAATTACTACTCACTAGCCTCTGAGCTAATGGACATGATTTCTTCCTCCGAAGATGAAGAGGAGGCTTCCGCCGAGGGGGAGGAGTCTTCGTCATTGTCCACAGAGGAACCGACGCTGTCCTCTCCTTCTTCCGAATTGGGCTGAATGTAGTCGTCATCGTTCAGATCATCGTCGCCGGGATCACCAACGCTAGGTTCCTCGGAGTCGGGATTTTCGGCGATGGAAACCGGAGAGGCACCATGCGTACTCCAGTCATCTTCATCTGGTATGTCTGGTTCGGAGTCCGAACTAATCACCACGACGGGCGGAAAGGGCGCTAGCGCGTGGCCTGGACGTTCGTGTGCTAGGCGGCAATTTACGTAAACCTCCGTCGCCATCTTGACAGAGCAAAGAGGGAAGAGTCGTTTTGCGTCCGCCAAGAATCGTCCGTAGTCATACGGAGGGAACAGACGATTGGCCCAGGCGAGGACGGGGGCGAGGTCGGATAGGGTCGGAGCGTCGACCGGCAAGCGAGCTGGCGGAGGGGCCGGAGGCGAGGCCCGATCCGCCACCACCTGCGCTAGGTTCTCTTCCTCGTTCATCGGAGGGGCGGTCGAGTTTCTTTCGTCAGGCCGTCCTGGATCCTTTGCCATCACCAAGTTTAGCGGTCCGAACGGCAGCTCTTCTTCGGGGGGAGACGAAGGGCCAGGGAAGGTAGTAGGCGCCGCAGTTTCCGTAGCCAGCAAGAACCCGATGATATCCTGCAGCTCACCGTCTCCAGCGGGTGAAGAAGGGAGAGGAAGCGCAGGATGACTTCCTGGAGCCTCCACTGTCATCAGTTCTTCCAAGAACCGACATTGGGCCGCGCTTTCGTCAATGGAAGTCTGGTCTGGCGGTTCGAGCGATCGTAGAGTCGAACCCCAGTTCACAACCACCTCTGGGAAGCAGTGGTCTTCCGCAGCGACCCTCGGTAGCGCGGACGAGACAGCGGAAGGCAGACAGGCTGGTGAAGGCCCTCTATTGTCATCGCCGCCAGTAACTTCAGAATGGCTCAGAACGACTACCCTTCGAACTTGCTCGGCACCCAGCTCAGGGTGTTTCTCCCGAAGGTGACGCCGATACGAACGTTTGGTGTCTATCCCCTGGAAAGACCTAGGGCAGAAGTCGCAATTGCGGATCATCATCCGACCTGTCTGTTCAGCCATGATCACACGTCGAATGCGCTTTATTATGCATCTGCTGGCTTATGTGTAGTTTCACGTTGTCATAGCTGCTCGTTATATATACGTCATCGTTCGCCCATCAGCCTGTATTGTCGTTGCCGTAGCAACCAATGAAGCTCAATAATGACGTGGCGGTCTCACACAAGTAAATGTTGCCTGGCCGTGTGGGGGAAAGTGTGCACAGGCAAATGTCCGTTGACAATTGTACACACACACACGCAAATTCAATTGTACGACACAATGTACACGACAATTGTACACACACAAGCAAATTCTTGTCGACAATTGTACACACACAAGCAAATTCTTGTCGACAATTGTACACACACACACACGCAAATTCTTGTCGACAATTGTACACACACAAGCAAACGCAAATTCTTGTCGACACACAAGCAATTCTTGTCGACAATTGTACACACACACGCAAATTCTGTCGACAATTGTACACACACAAGCAAACGTCCGTCGACACAACACACACAGCAAATTCCGTCGACAATTGTACACACACACGCAAATTCTTGTCGACAATTGTACACACACACACGCAAATTTCTGTCGACAAATGTACACACACACACGCAAATTCTTGTCGACAAATGTAAATTCTTGTCGACAATTGTACACGACAAATGTCCGTTCTTGTCGACAAATGTAAACACACGCAAATTCTCCGTCGACAAATGTACACACACACACACGCAAATTCTTGTCGCACACGCAAATTCTGTCGACAAATGTACACACACACACGCAAAGGTCCGTCGACAAATTTGCACGGGCAAATGTCCGTTGCCAAGACAAATGTCCGTCGCTAAGGCAAATGTCCGTCGACCAATGTGTACAGCCTTTTTGCTTGCAGAGGAGGGAAGGGGGGAAGGGAGCGCAAGTGAACGACGAGGAGGGAGGGAGAGGAACACAGGCGAGCGTCGCACAGCCGAGAGGAGGGGGAGAGGGAAGCGCAGGCGAGCGTCGAGACGTCGAGGGGAGGGGAGGGGGAAACGCATCCCAAGTCATGGCCACGACAAGACCTCCCCGAACGACGGCGCCCAGCTATTGATAGCGCGCGGGCCGGCGAGTCTCCCTCCTCGGACGCCCGCTGACCTCAGAGGCGTCGTCGGCAGGGGGCTCAGGCGCCTCCACGTCTTCCATCGGCTCTTCCCTGAAGCAAGCCCGAAGTTTGTCCACATGAACTGTGAGTGGACGAGAATGAGGGGACTTCCGGATGCGGTAGTTCACAGGGCCGCTGCGTGCCTCCACGACGAAAGGTCCTGTGTACATCTTCTGCCATTTCGGAGAGCGACCTTGGTAACGACGAGGGGTATAGTACCAAACTTGCGCCCCAGGGGCAAATTCAGCCGGACGCACCCGCAAGTCATAAGCACGCTTCTGGCGCTCCGCAGCCACTCCCAGATGCTCTCGTACCAGGCGGTACGCGGACTCCATGCGCTCAGCAAAGTCTTGCACATAACTCGCGTACGTGCCTGCGCCCGGATCAGCGCTCGGGGGACTGCCGTAGACCAGGTCCAACGGGGCGCGGGTCTCCCGACCGAACATCAGGTAGTTCGGGCTGAACCCCGTGGTTTCGTGTAGTGACGCCCGGTAAGCGGCGAGGACATGGGGCAGAGATTCGTCCCAGTCCCGTTGATTGCTACTGACCACTTTCCCCAGCATGGCATTAAGCGTCCTATGAAAGCGCTCTATGAGCCCATTCCCGCTCGGGTGATAAGGGGATGTCCTAACCTTATCTATTCCCAGCAATCGGCAAAGTTCCCTGAACAAGTTACCCTCGAAATTAGTCCCCTGGTCGGTGAGGATTTGTAGCGGTGCGCCGTACCTTACGATAACGTTTTCAACCAAGGCCCTAGCAACCGAGGTGGCTTCTTGATTGTGCATGGGGGCTGCTTCCACGAACTTCGTGAAGTTGTCCATCATCGTAAGGATATAGACGTTCCCTCTTCGACTACGCGGGTGGGGGCCTGTGACATCTATACTCAAACGTTCCCAGGGCGCCCCACAGGGCAAGGGCTGCAACGGTCCCTGGCGGGGGGGTAAACCACGATGGTATTGGTTGCACTGAGGGCAGCACTGGCAAAAGCGCCTCACATCCCGGGACCACCCGACCCAAAAGGCCCTACGCCTTACCTGCGCCCGGGTTCTCCGGACACCCAGGTGACCCCCGGTCATCCCTGTGTGGGCGAGCCTCATGTACTGATCCCGCATAGCCCTGGGCACCACCAACTGTTCGACCCCGTCCGGTGTCTTCCTATAGATCACCTCCTCATACAGATACAGGCGATCCCTTTGGTGCCAGTACACCTTCACGGCTTCATTCTCTCGCAAGATATCCACTAAGGCCGGGGCCTGGGTACCTACTTCCAGCCACGGGCGTACCACCCGAAGATCAGGATCTTCTTTCTGCGCCTTTACTAACGCCTCTTGCGGGGCAGGTTCAATATCCAATGGCTGTGTAGGCACAGCCTCGGTAACTGCAGCGACCGCACTTACATCGTCAACATCACATTGCCGACAAGGCCTACGGGAAAGGGCATCCGCATTACCATGTTTCTGACCTGGACGATGCAGCACCTGGAACTCGAACTCTGCCAATCGTTCTAACCAGCGGCTCTGCTGGCCAATGGGCTCTGGAGTTCGCTGGAGCCACTGTAACGCGGCATGGTCTGTCCTCAACGTGAACGGGCGCCCCAGCAAGTACTGACGGTACAGCTTTGTGAAATACACTATGGCGAGCAACTCCTTGCGAGTAACGCAATAGTTACGCTCCGCCGTGGATAGCAGGCGGCTTCCATATGCAATTACTCGCTCCTCACCATCAATCTTCTGGGACAATACGGCCCCTATGCCAACGTCACAGGCATCGCAGTCCAGGACGTAGCCGCCCTCATCCTTAGGCAAAGCTAGGACAGGTGTGGTCGTCAGAGCGCGCTTTAGAAGTTCAAACACTTCCTGACAGGCATCATCCCATACAAACGCTCTACCCTTTTTCGTGAGTTCGAACAGAGGAGCAGCTAATACCGAAAAACTACGAATGAACCTCCGGTAATACGAGCATAGCCCGAGGAAGGAGCGCACCTCCCGCAGTCGTCGCGGGACTGGCCACTCCACAACCTCGCGGATCTTGGACTGATCCACGGCTACCCCGTCTTGAGTCACTACATGGCCCAAGAAACAAACGGCCCTACGCATCAAGCGGCACTTACTTGGTTTCAACTTTAAATTGGCCGTTCTCAACCGCTCGAACACCTTACCCAGCCTCTGCAAATGTTGTTCGGGCGTATTCCCGAAAATGATTACATCGTCAAGGTAGACTAGGCAAACATCGAAATTAAGCCCCGACAAGACAATGTCCATCAACCGTTGGAAAGTTGCTGGCGCATTGCAGAGACCGAAGGGCATCACCTTCCATCGATAGATGCCTCGACGCGTAACGAACGCGGTCTTATCCGCATCCCTAGGATCCATAGCCACCTGGTGGTATCCACTCCTTAAATCCAGCGTACTAAACCATCCTCCACCGGAGAGAGCATCTAAACATTCGTCAATTCTAGGCAACGGGTATGAATCCTTCCTCGTCCTCTCATTTAATTGCCTGTAATCTATGCAAAAACGGAGGGTCCCATCCTTCTTACGAGCCAAAACCACGTTAGCCGCCCACTCGCTAACAGCGGGTTCAATCGTCCCAGCGGCCAACATACTATCCAGCTGTTCGTCTATGGCAGCCCTATGGGGAAGCGGTTGGCGCCGTAGAGGCTGTCTAACAGGACCTGCATCTCCCGTATCAATCCGATGAGTGGCCACGTTTGTTCGGCCAAGATCGCCTTCCCTTACCGAGAAAACATCACTGAATTCAGTTAAAAGTTCCCGCAATTGGTCTCGGGTCTCGGGTGTCACCTCCTCGGGGAGATCGGCCATCAGCATCTCGCAAGGAGCCGCCTCACCAACCGGCTCCTCACCCTTATCACGGGTCTCCCGACACTCAACTTCGACCGGGTGCAACCCTCCCAACAACTGGTCCTTAACCAACCTTACAGGATCCTCGGTCAAGTTTACTACCCGGACCTGGGTCGTTCTGGCGTCATCGCCTACTACGACCCGTGCGAGATGGACCCCCGGACTGATTTCCTTGGCATCTGTCATCCAGGCCGGCGCTACCGACGACAAATCCCCATACAGGGTCTTTACAGGGATGTCGAATTGACTCTTAGGCGCGACTACAACTTCCTCAGCCACAATTACCCGACGGCACCACCCGGCTCCATTACCTCTTACCAGGGAAATACGTTTCCGACCAATGAACAAGGCCCCGGTCCCAAAACCTAGGCGGCATCGGTGTTCCCTCAACCAATCCATACCCAGCATGGGGTCAGCTATCTGATCGGACACCAAAAATGCACTAGAGATCTCAAACCCACTCCGAATCTTAATGGGGACCCTTATCTCACCCAAAACCCGTATATCGGACCCGTTCGCAGCCATCAAGTACCGGTTACAGGGACGAATCTCTAACCCCTGGACAATAGAGGAAGGTATGAGGCTCACCTCCGATCCGGTGTCGACCAGGCAGAGTTGAGAGCGTCCATTGATCGTCCCCCTGACGTAGACAGCGTTGAAGGTTGCACGGTTGGGTACTCTTGGATGGGTCGTGTGATTGGCGGCCACCGGCTCCGTCGGCGTCGAATCTTGGGTTTCTGTCTCGGTCGCATCCGGGCGATGACGGGCCCGGCGTGACTGGCGGCAGTTGCGGGCGAAGTGGCCTGGTTGGCCACAGTTGAAGCAATTCATCTCCCGCCTCGGTCTTTCTTGGTCGTCGGCGTTGGCGTTTCCCGGGCGAGTCTCTCGGCCCGGTCCTCGGTTACGGTCTCCAGAGCGAACGTCTCGGTCCGGCCCAGCATTAGCCGGAGGCGTACGACCTCGCAGCTCCCGGAACTGCCGGTCAAACTTGCCTTCGAGCTCTCGTTGCCATCGGCGTTGCTCTTCCTTCTGGTTGGTCAGGAACCGGTCCAACTGCGCCTGGATCTGGTCGCCGACATCGGTCTCCCGAGTGCCACGCACCCGGTTTGGCGGTCTTCCGCGGTCGTCAGGTTCCGACGGTCTCCTCCGGTCGTCCTGGCCCGTCGTGCTTCGGTAAGCCTCCAGACGAAGCGCCGTCCGGTAAGCTTCGTCCAGTGACTTGGGCTCTCTCTCGCGAATCTTGAGCGAGAGCTCCCGATCCCTCATCGCCTCCAGGAACGCGTCTTTGGCGATGATCTCCGTGGTTTCGTTGGAAGGCACTGGATAGGCGAGAACCACCAACCGACGAATTTCATGAAGGAGGTCGGAAAGGCTTTCCCCGGCACGCTGGCGGCGGTAATAGAGTTGCGCCCGGAAGGTCTCGGCTTGGCCTTCCGTCCCGTAGCGTTGACGTAGCCGCTCCACCAACTGTTCGTAGGTCGCATCAGGCTGGGCCCCGAAGTCCCAGAGCAACTGAGTGGCTGCTTTCTCCAGTGAGCAGCGAAGGAAATCGATTTTGTCCGAAGCGGTCCACCGGTTGTGCCTCGCACACACCTCGAACTGAGACAGAAACGATTCCAGTGAACCTGTCCCATCGAAACGCCCGGGTTTCATCTGCATCGGCCGGTTTCTCAACAGGCCGCCGACGCCCTCAAGCAGCCCCGGAAGAATTCTTGACTCGTCCTTCACTTCCCGGCTAACAGGTTCCGTGGATTTTCTTCGCTCGCTCGGCTCCATCGGCTTCCATTCCTCGAAGCCAAAGTCGTCTGGCAGGCTGTTCCGGTCCGGCTTGATCTCCATCGGTCGCCTTCTCTCGGCGGGCGTAGAGGTTTTAGGCTGCAGGATGTCAAAGTCGACCAGCGGGTAGACGCGCGTGTCGTCCTCGTCTCCCATCGGAAATCAGTGTTCTTCAATCGTCTAGCACCCCACTTCTGCTGTACCACTGTGGCGAAAACGACCGCCGTCGTCGGGCGGACTCCGGTATCTTCAGTCACCAGGATAGCTCTTCGGAGTCTTCCCTGTTCTTCGTTCGTTCGCTGGACTCGGCCTTTCCCGTCGGGCAAAGGACTTAACGGTGCCACCGACGATGCCTAACACTAGGTTAACTTGGAAGACGGCAACGACACGGATCAACACAGCAGATTGTTTTATTAATGTCGAACAGCTTAAACACTACAACTCTGGCTTAACTCTCATTAACTGAACTTTAACTAACTTCGGAACCAACTAACTCACTCGCTCACACACTCACACACTAACACGCGACAGGCGTCTCTATATATAGGCACAGAGGACGACAAATTGTCCGTTACTAAGGCAAGAGGCTGGTTGCTAAGGCAAGGCAAAAGGCCCGTTACTAAGGCAAGAGGCTGGTTGCTAAGGCAAGGCAAAAGGCCCGTTACTAAGGCAAGAGGCTGGTTGCTAAGGCAAGCAAGGCAAAGGCTGGTTGCTAAGGCAAGGGCCCGTTACTAAGGCAAGAGGCTGGTTGCTAAGGCAAGGCAAAAGGCCCGTTACTAAGGCAAGAGGCTGGTTGCTAAGGCAAGGCAAAAGGCCCGTTACTAAGGCAAGAGGCTGGTTGCTAAGGCAAGGCAAAAGGCCCGTTACTAAGGCAAGAGGCTGGTTGCTAAGGCAAGGCAAAAGGCCCGTTACTAAGGCTAGAGTCTGGTTGCTAAGGCAAATGTCCATGCGCCTTTCAAATAATGCTACTTTTCATCAATCCCACTTCCATTTAGGGAAACAGTTTTTTTCATCAATCCAGCTTCCATTTTAAAGTGACAATATCAAATAATTTGGCAACAACATAATAAAACCCGCTATTCCGATATGAGAATTTCAGAAATAATTAAACCCGCTAAAACGATAGATTACCGGGGGGGGGGGTTAGGCGTTGATTTATGTGCAGTTTGGGTGTGAAATGTAGACTTTACTATGAGATCCTAAAAAGACTAGGAGTTGAACCAACCCCCAACCCCAACAATTCTCACCCTGGCTTGAGGTAGATTCGAGCCTCCCACCCTCCTGTTAAAATGCACAGAACGTACCGTTACACCACCGCGTCCCACCTGGCGCTGTAAAAATGTTCAATTACAATGACAATTTACCTGGCGCTGTATAAATGTTCAATTACAATGACAATTTCAGCAACCCAGCTATGGCAAGAGACGTCTATAGAGATTATGAAACACATCATCAGACCTACGGCTTACCTGAACCATCGAACTGAAGAACACCAAGGCGATCGTCCATCGTAGGACTCTCCACCGATGAATCCCGAATAACTCCATGACACCGGATGACACCAAGAAGGACAGTTTTAACTCGTGCCGACCAGAGTCAGTTCTACCAAGGATCAAAGAACGCACACTGCAATCAACTGGCAGCAAATCACGAATGACGCGAGCCTGGTAATAAAAGAAACGGAACGCCTTCGAAAGTCGTAGGCTTTATTAAAATAATGATAAATGAAGCTCAAACAAAGTTCTGATTAATTGGAAGGCATAAACACCGCGTGAGACTCTACGACCCTCGCCCCCGTTGCTCTCACCAGTGCAACCACTCTCCATTTTTTGAAATCCCAAGCTCTTGCCAGAAAAATCCCAAGATTGGCCAAAAGTGTACAAAAATATCCCAAGTTACCGAAAAGGAACAAGTTTTGATGATATAATTATGAAATGCGTTTTAACTTTTAACATTATTCACAAAAGTGCCTAGTTAAGAACTCGCAAAGAAAAAAACCGGACCATAGCATCGAATTAACAATGCTTACAAGTTCCAATAATAAAAAACGTCTTTCAGACTGAGCGAGTTTTTCTAATCTGATTCGCTGCCTCTGTTGGAAAATACGGTTAAAAAAACTAGTCAATAGACCAGAAAAAATCCCGAGATTGCTATGTAAAATCCCAAGATCCCAAGTCGGACCCCAACATCCCAAGATCTTGGGAAAAATCCCAAGCAGTGGTCGTACTGGCTCTCACCCGCTCCCAGCCTACGCCTGACAGTCGCTCGGCTGAGCAATCGGATGACTATCGACGGCGTATCGCAGTCCTTGGGCGGAGCATAGATGGACGAACATTCTCAATGGGATAGTCAGCTCTAGGAAATGCAGTATGTAATTCTTCACCGTGAGAAGAGGTCCTGGAGCAGTAACTGTTTAATTGATGCTTGTATATTTCCTTTTATAATAATTATTATAGCTAGTAGTAGATTTCGTTTATTAAAATACTAAGCTGACTAATCAAAGCTTTTTATGAGCAGAAATTATTTTGTTTTTTATTTCATAGCAAAATTGTTTTGGAATGGGTATTGAAATCTCTGCAGGATAAACTATAGGCCTATAGTTTCTGTTTCAATGGCCATTCGTTTGTGGGCTCTCATATTCGCAATAACCAATTATCTAGGCCTATGTCGTCCAAATTACGAAGTCGCGAAAACCTGTTTGATCACAAGCGCTTAGTCAAAACAACATCGATAGGCGGGTAGGGCGAAAATCGGTTCCAGGTCAAGATAGCGGCAGGCAGTGAGACGGTGGAGGGAGGTAAGAGAAAGAGGATTGTTCGGGGTAGGATTTGTGAAGGAGCAGTGTTTTCAGTTTTGAGTGAAAGACCTGTGGAAAGATATAGCAAGAGGTAGGTTTTGGTGAGGTTTGCCGAGTTCGTAGGTACTTGTAGGCTAATACTGGCGGGAGTTTGTTCCAGAGCGGCGGAACAGCTATAGGCCTATGGCTATGGAACTATTATTTGCAAGTTATTACTAGTGATGAGGTGACTTAATGCTTTTGACCCCATCTGCTTTAACTTTTATATATAATTTAATATAACCTCGTTAGCTTTAACGGCAGCTGTACATCGTAATCGTAAAATAAATTTGCACAGCTAAGCGCAGGGCACTACGACTAGGCCTATATCAAGACAGATGCGTCGTGTCACATGATTTGCCCACAGATCCCACAGCGCGAATAAACTAAGACCCCATCACCAGTGATAGCGCGAAGACACAGCTGATCACTGATCAGCATAATTGGAGGCTGGACTGATGAGATCCTAAAAAAGACTAGGAGTTGAACCAACCCCCAACCCCAACAATTCTCACCCTGGCTTGAGGTAGATTCGAGCCTCCCACCCTCCTGTTAAAATGCACAGAACGTACCGTTACACCACCGCGTCCCACCTGGCGCTGTAAAAATGTTCAATTACAATGACAATTTACCTGGCGCTGTATAAATGTTCAATTACAATGACAATTTCAGCAACCCAGCTATGGCAAGAGACGTCTATAGAGATTATGAAACACATCATCAGACCTACGGCTTACCTGAACCATCGAACTGAAGAACACCAAGGCGATCGTCCATCGTAGGACTCTCCACCGATGAATCCCGAATAACTCCATGACACCGGATGACACCAAGAAGGACAGTTTTAACTCGTGCCGACCAGAGTCAGTTCTACCAAGGATCAAAGAACGCACACTGCAATCAACTGGCAGCAAATCACGAATGACGCGAGCCTGGTAATAAAAGAAACGGAACGCCTTCGAAAGTCGTAGGCTTTATTAAAATAATGATAAATGAAGCTCAAACAAAGTTCTGATTAATTGGAAGGCATAAACACCGCGTGAGACTCTACGACCCTCGCCCCCGTTGCTCTCACCAGTGCAACCACTCTCCATTTTTTGAAATCCCAAGCTCTTGCCAGAAAAATCCCAAGATTGGCCAAAAGTGTACAAAAATATCCCAAGTTACCGAAAAGGAACAAGTTTTGATGATATAATTATGAAATGCGTTTTAACTTTTAACATTATTCACAAAAGTGCCTAGTTAAGAACTCGCAAAGAAAAAACCGGACCATAGCATCGAATTAACAATGCTTACAAGTTCCAATAATAAAAAACGTCTTTCAGACTGAGCGAGTTTTTTTCTAATCTGATTCGCTGCCTCTGTTGGAAAATACGGTTAAAAAAACTAGTCAATAGACCAGAAAAAATCCCGAGATTGCTATGTAAAATCCCAAGATCCCAAGTCGGACCCCAACATCCCAAGATCTTGGGAAAAATCCCAAGCAGTGGTCGTACTGGCTCTCACCCGCTCCCAGCCTACGCCTGACAGTCGCTCGGCTGAGCAATCGGATGACTATCGACGGCGTATCGCAGTCCTTGGGCGGAGCATAGATGGACGAACATTCTCAATGGGATAGTCAGCTCTAGGAAATGCAGTATGTAATTCTTCACCGTGAGAAGAGGTCCTGGAGCAGTAACTGTTTAATTGATGCTTGTATATTTCCTTTTATAATAATTATTATAGCTAGTAGTAGATTTCGTTTATTAAAATACTAAGCTGACTAATCAAAGCTTTTTATGAGCAGAAATTATTTTGTTTTTATTTCATAGCAAAATTGTTTTGGAATGGGTATTGAAATCTCTGCAGGATAAACTATAGGCCTATAGTTTCTGTTTCAATGGCCATTCGTTTGTGGGCTCTCATATTCGCAATAACCAATTATCTAGGCCTATGTCGTCCAAATTACGAAGTCGCGAAAACCTGTTTGATCACAAGCGCTTAGTCAAAACAACATCGATAGGCGGGTAGGGCGAAAATCGGTTCCAGGTCAAGATAGCGGCAGGCAGTGAGACGGTGGAGGGAGGTAAGAGAAAGAGGATTGTTCGGGGTAGGATTTGTGAAGGAGCAGTGTTTTCAGTTTTGAGTGAAAGACCTGTGGAAATATAGATATAGGCCTACTAGCAAGAGGTGAGGTTTGCCGAGTTCGTAGGTACTTGTAGGCTAATACTGGCGGGAGTTTGTTCCAGAGCGGCGGAACAGCTATAGGCCTATGGCTATGGAACTATTATTTGCAAGTTATTACTAGTGATGAGGTGACTTAATGCTTTTGACCCCATCTGCTTTAACTTTTATATATAATTTAATATAACCTCGTTAGCTTTAACGGCAGCTGTACATCGTAATCGTAAAATAAATTTGCACAGCTAAGCGCAGGGCACTACGACTAGGCCTATATCAAGACAGATGCGTCGTGTCACATGATTTGCCCACAGATCCCACAGCGCGAATAAACTAAGACCCCATCACCAGTGATAGCGCGAAGACACAGCTGATCACTGATCAGATGTACTGGTTCGCTGGCAGAGGCGGAGACTTAGGGGGGGACAGAGGGGGACGGTCCCCCCCAAAACTTGAGGTGGGGGGACGGAGCTGCTTATATCCCCCCCAATATTTCTGAAATATTTCATGAATATGATAATAATAGCTACGAGTGACAGCTGGTTCTTATCAGCTCTCAAATAATAGAGCAGTTTTGTTCAGATGACAGCTTAAAATGCTATCATTACAGTGTGGAAATTCAAAAAATTTTAGATAGGGGAGGGGACACAGCCCCTCCCCAAACTCAAACACGACTCAAACTACATGTTAGCTAAGAGTGACAGCTGGTTCTTAACAGCACTCAAATAGTAAAGCAATTTTGTTCAGATGACAGCTTAAAATGCTACCATTAAAGTGTGGAAATTTAAAAAAATTAGATAGGGGAGGGGTCACATCCCCTCCCCAAACTCAAACACGACTCAAACTACATATGTTAGCTAAGAGTGACAGCTGGTTCTTATCAGCACTCAAATAATAAAGCAATTTTGTTCAGATGACAGCTTAAAATGCTACCATTACAGTGTGGAAATTCAAAAAATTTTAGGTAGGGGAGCAGGGACGTCATTTGGGGAGGGGCAGGGGGCATTTGCCCCCCTGAAAAGTCAACTATATGTATGTCAGTGCATTTGATGAAATAATGTAACTTAATTCGTCACTAGGAGTCTAGGACAGCAGCCCTTAATATATTCACTTGTGATTTTCTAAGTATATTGATATTTTTGTCTACCTCTTCGTATGCACTTTGCACGTAGCCCGAGGTACCGAGACAGTTAGAAAGATGTACATATAAAATTATATAAATGAAATTTGTAGTAGGTCTGCTTTAGCTATATAAGTACTATGTAACTGGAGACCAACAGGCAATCCAGCCTTTCAGTCACACAGATTATCTCATATACCGACTGACTGGAGAACACACAGAGTTGCCTGTCAAAGGCGACTAGCCGAGAGAGCCCACAGAGGTACCGGTCAACGGCATAGTTGTAAGATTGATAGCCCCTGATAGCCTCTACATGATGTAGGTCAATGCTAATGTTCATGCTTTCTTTCATTATACTCACCTTATATGACCCTTTTCCAACATTCCCATGCAGCTTCACCATCAGGAAGATATCTCTCATCAACTAGCCTCCCACACACATTCTGGCTCTCATGCATGAAACCAGGTTTTGCAGTAGACCTATATCAAATTTCTAGCCAGGAGCCCTTGATTGTCCCATTGGTATATTATATACATTTTGGATTGTCATTCTCTGCACGTTTTGTTTGGATCGGGTGATGCGGCTAATGGATAAAACTCTTATGATACATAGGGCCTACATGTAGGTGTAGATGTAAATATCAATAATAAACTGACACCTGTGAAGGTAAGCTAATTTGCTATTCATCAGTCTTACATTATAGAACTTATTTCACAGTCAAAGTTTTCCTATGTTATGCATATTTAATCAAATTTGGCAGAAAGGTTTCATTTCTTGTGGAAATATCTAACCACGTCTGCAAGTGAGTTGGCAGAAAAAGCTGTAGCTTCAGCAAAGCAATATCCTGCTGACCTCAATAACAGAAATTCATCATTTACCCTCTGTACATAAGGCAAATTTTGAATGTACCCATTTAACACCACTGGACCTGTTGGACTTTTTAACGCAGTGCAATCCTTCAAAGCAATTTCCAAATGTGTGTGTCAGCTTACATATACTGTTGACAATTATTCCATCAACAGTAGCCTCTGCAACTCAAGATGATTAAGAATTTTTAAGGTCTATAATGTCTCATTAATGTCTTGTGGATTTGGCTTGGTTGAGCATTGAGTCTAATATTGCCAAAACAATTGATTTATTTTGAATTGTCATAAGAAATTTTGCAGAAAAAAGGACCAGGAATGCTCCTTTGTTGAGCAAATAAGCCTATTAAGTTGTTTAAGCATGATCGTATTCTTATTGTGACAGTGGTGTGGAGGCTTCCAAAGTTTTTCTTTAATATGAGTCTTCATAATTCCATTTGCATCTGTGATTGAAGTGAAGGCATACAGTGACAGCAGACAATTGGTTGACAAAGTTGCACTGTAGCATAACAATTTACAAATGTTGCTCTGTAGACTTTGTTTTTTATATATATAATATATATATATATATATATATTGTCGCGGAAAACCCCTCTTCTCTCTCAGTCGTCTGGTTAGACGGATTCGAACCCTTCTTCTTGAGGCGAGGGTAGAGGTTTCTGCGCAGGAGGCAAATAGTCTCGCGTGTCGCTCGAAAGAGCGCAGGTCCGGCGTCTGGAGTATAGCAGACGGCTTAAGGCGCTCGCCGTTGACGACGTTCTCAAACCAACCAAGACAAGTCAAACGTATGCAAAGTGTATGTCAAGTTGTACAATCAATCAATCGGTCAATCTGAACTTCAAGAGATCTAGTCAGAGGTACACTGTGTTATACATCTACCAGTATGTACCTAGTTTTTAACACAAGTGTTTCAAGCTTTTTATTCTTTTGGATATTAATTCTCTGCACTAGTTGGCTTTAATTATAAAAGAAACAACTTTTATATATATATTTTAGAAGTATAATAAAGCAATGTATAGATACATATATATATTTTTGTTTAGTACATAAAGTTTCTGCTGGAGAGTCTTGTGTTCTGGATGGATGTCTTATCTTTGGCCGACATTCATACACAGTAGCTAGTACCACCCCCATCTGGTTCTCTACTGCCTCATGTTTGCAACTCTCATACTGAGAACCTTTTGCTCTAAACTGAAAATTTGCCTCTTCCAATCTATTTATGGTTCTTAATCTGTGCCTGGCTTCAGTGTGCACCTTTTTTGTAAGGAGGACATTGTCCACTTACAGGCATATTGTATTAATAATTAGGTGCTTGATTGACACCAGAAATTGGCCATATTTACAGCAGGTAATTTAAATGAAGTCCTGTTGGTTTCAATTTTAGTTGCTGGGCCTCAGTTATATTCGAATATTTCTGTGACACGCACACCTTCCAGCTATGGTATGTAATCCGGATCAGTTTGATAAAACTAGAACTTCTACAGTATGGGTTTGAAATCCAGCTGCCTATCTCTTAAGGGACTGCGTGAATGATTGGTATAAATTGCATGAAGCAGAATCTTAATAATATGTAAATAATGTGAATTTTGCAAATAATGTCAGTGTGTGAATCAAGGTAAAATTTACCAACTAACTGATCATAACATTATTAACGTCGTACATGCCTTTGATCCTGGGTTGAAAGATACGGGAATTTAGCTTCAGTGAAGTCAAAAAATCATTCAAACATGACAGGACCAGCTTCCCATATGGTTATTTGACTCAGCAAGCGTTTTAAATCTGTTGTTGCACCATAATTATAACCTATCCTATATAATTCGTATAACAATGCTCAACCATCAGTCGCAGTCTAGTTACATTCTGTTCTATAATTTCTTTCCAGGTCCAGCAGCGTCACCTGCACCAGTGTTTTTCTCACCATCATTGCCACGGTCTTTCAATCCATATTCTCACTTCAGTGTGGGAGGATCGCAGCCATCCGGTGCATATCAGTGGCGTTAGGTGCTAAACAAATAAAACAATCACTGACGTCATGAAAGAATATTTCCTCTAAAAGCTAATCACAGTTCCACTTGAGCTGCTGCATATTTCGTGTGCCTTGTTTTTGTCCAATTTAGATAATTAGGCCTACACATATGTATCAGAAGTCTTGATGAGTACTAACTTGGAAATAGTTATTGCTAAATTGTTTAGCCTGATTAAATGGTACACGTACATAGAATGTTTTATAACTTTTCCACTGATCCGGACTGAGGTTGTAAATGCATATATACGCCTATATATTGGGACATCAAATTACTGATTTATATTCCAAATGGCTGAATAGTGTGTGTAGCACATGTTTACTCATTTTCAGATGAAAAATTAACGACATTGTTATATGGTAAATATAAGTTTTCCAAGGATAGGCATGTACTTTTAGAAATATTTATTTCAGACATTTATGATTTTACATATTAAAGGATCTAATTTCTGTTAATTGAGGTTGCATCAATTATTCTATGAAGTCATTGTTGTTGCTTATAATTATTTGCTTCTTAAATATGGTAATTGACTGCTTTACTTTCCTATGTTGGGTAGTAAATTCTGTAATGTATTGGCATGTGATAGGCCTATGTGTGTGTGCATACGTACATACAATGATATGCATAGGCCTACATGGTTTACACAAATTTATTAGCGTCGCCCTCCTCCTTCATGCACGCTTGGGACTGGCACTACCGGAGTACGAGCAGTGGCGGAGTTCTTAATGTTAGTGATTGTTTACGAGGTTATTTAGAGGCGCTCTCCCCTTTTATTTGCCGATTGGTTGAAATACGACGAAAAGTAGGACATGACAACCAGCGCGTCTAAATATAGTTCGATACTTGCAGTTGCAAAGGCCAAGTATAGGCTACCGTCCAGAGCAAATAATATTGTACGAAACCGAGAGAGCTGGGTTTTTTGCGCCTACGACGTAGTTGAAAACATTATATATCGGCTACATAACGTATGTTTCAAGAAGGGATGTTGGCGTAGTAAGCCTACACTCTTGGCCAATCTTGTGGGTTTTGTGGCAAGATCTTGGAATTTCTCAAAGAGAGTGGTAGCACTGATTGCAACAAATTCGTGCAAATTTAAAGTCAGACGCAAGTATCAATTTGTTCTACACCAAATTAAAAATAACGTTTGCCTTTCAAGTATCTAGGATTTCTTAATGCAGCATTTTGACTTGCAAAGTGGCTGGTTTCACAATGAAGTAATTTCAGTAGGCCTATTTAGAGTCCAATTAAGCATTGAATCCAAATAATGCAAATAATAATAAGGCAATTGAGTAATAAAAGGGATATCTTGAGACGGGTCTCTTTTGGGAAAAAGTAAATATTAGGCCATCTACTTTCACCCTACTCGATATTTCTGCCCAGCTGCATCTGCACCATCTCATGTCATGATCACCATCGATCAGCAACGGTTTTGACAATGGCACCATGTTGTATGCTCAGCTTGACCTCCCAGGAATATCTGACTGGCACCCAGGGACGTAACTAGCGTTGGGTTTGGGAAGGGGCTTTAATAAGGCCCCCAAACGAAGCTAAAGTCCCCCAAATAATTCAAGTCCCCGGCCCCACTACTCGGGCTACCGCGCATTCGCCATGCTCAAGGCTAAAGCCACCCCCCCAAGTATGTAAAGTCTAGTTACGTCACTGCTGGCACCAAAACTGACCAAACAACATGGTTCTTAAAGATTTTATTTGATATGGCACTGGTGAATAAACTGATCTGCCTTATTATTATATGGCCTTTGTGTGGTGCTCAGAGATGTTGGAGATTTACATCAAATTTTGCTCAAGCAATAAGAAAATGGCAGTTCTTTAGACCTGACATTTCTTGTTTGATCAAGGAGACAAGATAAATTGAGCGCCTCTGAATAGGAATCTGGTAGGGGTGCTATAACAAGTGTTCAAATACAATACAATACAATAGGGCCTAAAGTCAAACATAAGAGATATGACTAGACTTGACTTTCATTTAGACTTAATTATTGTGACCTAGGGTTATAAATTTGCCATCAGAAAAATTTCATTTGGTTTGCAGTTAGTTTTCTAATTGCCAAGCTATATTTTATAACACTTTCAAGGCTTTAACTTTATAAGACATAAGACATAAGACATTTTTATTGTTCCCCAGAACGAGTACATACAGTGCATGTGTAAATTTATAAAGTGAATATGAATAACATCCAAAGGCAAATTATGACAGTAGTTTTAGGGTTCAATAGGCACACCTAAAGGGACAAGTCCCGCTGGACAGGGGCCTACTTACTAAGTGATTAGTGCAGCAAGATGACAGAAGTTGGTTGTGTTGAGTGGATGTAAGGAACATTGTTTGCATATTATGTGGATGAATCAACTACAGAAGAATAGGGGAGAAAAACACTTTAGTGGGAGCAAAAATTGAGACATCATCTATATACATACAGTTGCAAAAAGCACACCAAATGAAACCATAAATGAAACAGAAAAAAACAACTTAAACAACATTGTTTAATGCATTGTTTATTGTATGAGAGAAACAATATCTGACAGATGAAAACCTTCAGAGAGATTTAAAGCTTGCATTGCTTCATAGAGCACAGCACCGTGAAGATTCTAAAGTGTTGCACAGAAAAAATCTTAAAGGGGACTGACTGATTGATCACTTGCTAACTTTGGGTTTTGTGACACATGCAGGTCCACAATGGTATTCGTAGAGTGGAGATACTGTGCTTTAATTTCGGTTGACGTCCAGACGGTGCATTCACAGATTCCACCCAAGTTCCTTTGGACTTGCCTGCACTGTTCTTGTCAGCTTGACACCATGGATGGCTTTACTAAACACCTGAACATGCATCGTATGGATGGCATTTATCTGGCCGTGTCTGCTGATCAGTGTCAGCTCGATGAGGAGCTCGAAGGTAAAGCCCAACTCTACGAGGCAGATGATCAAAGCATTCTGGGAGCAGTCAGTTCAAGTGCTGAAACTAAACATGAACCGGTTTTCAACTCGGTGATCGACGAAGAGTCCACTTTTGAAGACACTTCGTCTACAGTCTGTGATGAGGTGTCATCAGCTTCAGTCTCAAAAGAACAGATTGAAAGCGTTGCAGGTGCGGCAGAGGTACACCATGTGATGCGGCAGAAACTGGAAAAGAAAGATGTTATGACAGGGATCATGGAGCTTGGATCAAAGAAATCTAATCAGTAAACATTCTTTCAGTATTCTATACAAAGTAACTTAGATCTCTGTGTAAAAAACACTTACGACTAAAGCCAAACACTATTGTGGCCATCTGGTGATTAACCAGTTCATAGCATTAGCTATAGACCTAGTGTGACCACACTGTTTCCAATATTACTCCAACTGCATTATCTTGATGTTATGTTTGTGGGTTTTTTTAAAATTTATATACGTTTCTGTAAATTTATATTTTATAATTTTTTTTTCAAATTAGTTGTGAAATAATGGTTTTATTATGTTGATTTTGTTTTAGGCTGTTGGTGTCTTTGAACCTTCCGGCTGCAACTGAGGATCATGCAGGTGATAGAATTCCCTCTTCCCTTCAAGAAAGAGCAGCTGAAGTACGAAGAATGGGAGGCATTGAACATCTTACAGCTCTCATCGATGATCTCCCGGCTCTTTCACAACGAAATAAGGAGATTCTTGATGAGGTAAGTGTGAAAGAACTACACCAGAAGCTCATTATAAAGCTATTTTGGAGCCAAAGATGGAAATGCCTTTTAGAAAGGTCTTGTTATAATGAATACAATACAACAATACAATTAGACATTCATTATATGCAGCCGAAATGCTCCCGTACCCCACTAGACAAGAACATTGATCCCAAATATAATTCTGGTTTGGAATACAAACCCTTTATAACAGCTTTCTTAAGTGCGTACTTGCCGAGGCTCCGCTACTTTATCAAGGTTCCACGATATTCAAAAATTCTTAAATTAAGGTACTACGTATTATTTGTAAACACATAAGACTCATTGAAACACATTTTCTTATAACATTAATTCTGATATAATATGGTTGGAGACAGGGCTGCCGACAGAAATTCCGGGCCCCTAGGCAGAGCAGTCACGGGCCCCTAACTAGGCCTATCCTTAGACTTCATGAGAAATTTTTTTAAACAAACTGAAATAATAATAGTGCAGGTACAACCCTACAAAATTATATTTATATGTGCAACTATTGTAGTTACGTGTCCGTAATATTATATTTTAAAGGCATAAATCATAAACTGCGTTTCGTACTTTCGTTCAATTTTCCTGAACTTCCACAATGCCGCATAAGATTCGACGCCGCTGCAATTGAGATACCTTGAATCAAATGCAATATATCTAAGCTATTGCTATCTATAGCGCCGGTATCAATCAATTAATCAATCAAAATTTATATAGCGCCTCTTCAATGGCATAAATAGATGGTCGCCTCAAATACGTCCTTGTATTACATATCGTGGATAAACCCCACATGCAGAAATGTATTGATCAGATATACACGTATAGGATGAGCAAAAAGTTGAAGTAGCCTATAGTCGAGTTTCAAGTTTATACCTCAATCCGTTAAGGAACTGATAGTATACACAGTATACTTGACAATGAATTCCAATGCTTGAGACCACCAACCGAGTCTCTGATCTTGTATATTATAAAAGGTTCCCTTTTGTGTATGTTTATAGATATTCCCTTGCACATGTTTCCTTGTGTTTAAAATCCATTTGACACCTGTTCTGCCGTTTCTTGTGCTTTCCGATGCCATGGGGAGCGCTTCAGAGGTCTGTACAGTGTATACACTTTAAGCTAATTTACTGATCAAAACACGATTGCAACTCATGAAGACAACACAATTTAAAACATATGACATGGAAACCCATGTGCGTATTAAATTTTAGGGGGTTTCAGATTCAAACCCCCATGGGCGTATTAGGGGTGGTTTACGGGATCAAATCTCCAAATAAATTGCCGAAACTTTTTATGTGCTTTTATATGGGTAATACCAAAAACTTAACTTTTGCGTCCACGTCCAATGGAAACCCCCCAAATTGTTTCCTGGCTACTCTATACCAGTGTGATTCTCCTTACAGATTTTATTTTAGTTATTGTTACAGTTATAGTTAATGGTTTTTTTTTTCAGTTATATTTATAGTTATAGTTAGTATTATTTTTAGTTATAGTTATAGTTATAGTTATAGTTAATGGATTTTTATTTTAGTTAATATTAGTTACTACCTAGTTAATATAATTAAGGCTACAAGTAAAATTGTGCGTATTAACACGCTGTTTCACAATTTGCTCAGAGCTTTGAAAGCCTTTGAAGCATGGGTGCATTCAGCTTCATGAATACACGAATTTCCAAAGTAACTTACAATTGCATAATAAAAATATCGCATTTTTCGTTCTCATTTATGTCGACTCATCTATATTGCACTTCCTATTTTTTTTATTAACGAAAATAAAAAAAATAATGATAATAGTAGCAATGAAGATGACGATGGTGATCACGATGATGATGATGATGATGGAATTGTTTTGAGTCTTGAGCGCTCAAATGAAGGTCTGCCTCCGAGAAATAATAATGATGAGCATTGTTTAATTCCGCCACTGCTCGTATATATGCTGGCAGTGCCAGTTCCAAGCCTGGGTAAAGCAGGAGGGCGACGCTAATGATCTTTGTTATCACCCAGTGTCGTTAAACTGAAACTACTACTATCATGGGCACTGTTTCTTCGTGGTATGAACAAGCAGGGCTGCCGACAGAAATTCCGGGCCCCTAGGCAGAGCAGTCACGGGCCCCTATAAGCAGTGTTGGGTATGAGTTAACTCAGATGAGTTTAAACTCACGAGTTAACTCACTTGCTGTGATTTTTGAGTTTGAGTTAACTCATCTTAAAGAGTGTGAGTTATGAGTTTGAGTTAACTCATATTTTCTGTGAGTTTGAGTTATAACTCAATTATTTCAAACTCAACTCACTCGGCACATAGCCTATTATGTTGAAACAAGCCGGTTTTTTAAATATCGGAACAGGCTGTCACACACCAACTTTTAAAAACTTCTGCTTAAAGCTAATACCAGTCATGTTTGAGATGTGAAACATGTGGACTGTGGTGTGTACTTTGACTCAGTAATAATAACCTGATTTATCCATTATCCCATTAATAATAATAACAGTTATACTAGTAATAATAAACTGATGATATCATTTCCTGGCAACTGTGTATTTGTACAACGTTCGATTAGAACGTGCTGGTATGAGACAAGTGAGTTGATGAGTTAACTCATTTAACAACTGAGTTTGAGTTAACTCATTTCACTTAGGATGAGTTGATTTTGAGTTTAAACTCATTTTGAGGTGCATGAGTTGAGTTTTGATTTAACTCATTTCTTGTGTGAGTTTACCCAACACTGCCCCTAAGGGCCCTAACTATCCTTAGACTTTGAGAATTTTTTTAAAAAACAAGCTGAAATAATAATAGGGCGGGTACAACCCTACAAAATTATATTTATATATATGCAACTATTGTAGCTAAGTGTCCATAATATTATATTTTAAAAGGCATATATCATAAACTTTGTATAACTGATTATAATATTTTTCGTAAGTTGATTGCTGGGCCCAGCCCGGGCCCCTAAAAGTCGCCTGGACCCTGGGTTTTTGCCCCTCTGACCCCCCCCCCTCTCGGCGGGCCTGTGAACATGTGGGGTATGCTATACCCTCCATTCCAAAAAGTTGTACAAGTTGTACCCCTCGTACTCTCCCTCAAAATAACACATAAGTTTGTGGACTATTCCTTAATTGAGAGTAAATCTCGACATACACTAAGTCGTCGTTGAGTCAGTAAAAACTAGGGCGCTGTATAAATATTGCATTAACCCATCGCCGCCGTTTTTTCATGCAGGTGGCGACTAAATATAGTTTCGTTTAGAGCAGAATCCATCAAGGGTCGATCATGAATTCTGCCGGCGTCTAAACGCCGAAGAAGACAGAAGGCGAACTTTGCTTTGAACTGCTTATTCCTTGAATACCGAAGTTTGACATAGAAAAGCCAGCGTAACTTCAACCAGTGATTGGCATCTCGTTGAAAACAGCCTCCTGTCCAATCATAATCGGGTTCTGGTAGCGCTGCATCATGCAGCATCAACCGAAGATTGGTCAAATCCGGGAAGGAGGAGTTTCAGTTGGGCGGAGCTTAAGAACTACTTCTCAGATGATCTTCCTAGCAAGAATTATCTCCCACAGACATGAATTCAGATAGACTTTCAAAACCGATTTATCACGTGATCAAGTGCTATAAGTCAACTGCGTTTTTATTAGATCGAAACCCATTATAGACCCAATTATGAATGATAAGTTACATCAGAATGATCAAAGCTACAAAGAATTTCAACACGATTGGAGATTCACTTAATAATAGCTTCGTATACTTCTGATGAAGAGTCAGATAGTGCTATATAAATTTGAGAATTATGTAAATTTCCTACACAATGTACTAGTACTACAAGCAAGTGTATTTCGTGATTAATTATGTATGCATGTATGTATGTATGTATGTATGTATGTATGTATGTATGTATGTATGTATTGGAAGGATAGAGAAACAAAGGAAGACCACGACAGTTGTGTTGGATTACCAATATGAACGAAGAGATAACTAGACGGACTAACCATAAGAAATGCATTATGTTTACCAAATGATGGCGCTATATAAACCATCGACAAGATGCAGAGAAACACAGAGAAATACAGACGCTATTGCGTTTTAATTATTCTCATGAATTGAAATCGTACTGCGTTTACATACCCTAGTATGCGGAGCACGGATGCATGTATGTATGTATGTATTGTATGTATGTATGTACGTACGTACGTACGTACGTACGTACGTACGTATGTATGTATGTATGTATGTATGTATGTATGTATGTATGTATGTATGTATGTATGAATGCATGTATGTGTGTATTTGTGTATGTATGTATGTATGTATTTATGTATGTATGTATGTATGTATGTATATTTATTTATGTATATATGCATGGACATAAGTATGTAACTATGTACATAAATGTATGTATGCATGTATGTATGTATGTATGCATGCATGTATGTGTGTATGTATGTATGTGTGTATTTATGTATGTGTGTCTGTTTGTATGTTTGTTTATGTATGCATGTATTAAGTACATATTTAGCAAGTACAACATAGCATAGCAGCTGAATGTTATTCTTCTGTCTTTCTGTCTGTGCATCGTTGTAAGTCCATTGGCGGGCGGACGGACGGGCTGTCGGTCGGTCTATCTGTCGGTCGGGCGTTGGGTCTTCTTCGGTCGATCTGAGGAGCGTAAAGACCTTCGTCAGCTCTTGAGTCCCATTAGCACGCTATGGTCTCGCCGTGCAGGGCAATGGGTGGGGAAGACATCTGAGCTCCGTGAACGCCAAGGGGAGCTGCAGTAGGAGGAGGGAGTGGGCAAAGTAGAAGGCGAGGGGCATACATAGGAAGCCATACGTTTATATATTGTTAACGGGTACAATCGTTGGCCAAGCATAAGGCAACCCGATAGTGTTCGATTGTAGGAGATCAGCTGAGTATAGAGATCGTCTGCTATTTGGCGCCAAGCACTCGCCCGATTAACAGGTGCTCCGTTCGTCGCAGTCGCCGGAACAATGATGTGTCAGTTCCACTCCGGAACCATGGATCGCCCGAATCCTTGGCGTGTCGTCGGTCTACCAAGAAGTTACCATAGCAACCCGATGACCTGCTGTCGCAGCAGCCCGAACGTCGGTTGCCATGCCTCCCATGGCTCGTGTCTCCAAGGAAACGCGATCGCCTGTTGTCATGAAACAGAGATGCTGAGACATTTGGCGGGACGTTGGCCCATATGGACGCCAGCACCCGCAGTCCCCGCTGCAAACACGTTCGTCGGCATGGCAACTGGTTACTATAGAAACGGTTCCGCTGGTTGCCGTAGCAACGTCGCGAGGAAAAGCAGCATGACGTCGTTTTCGATCTCGGCCATCCTTGGCGGCGGACCTTCATCGTCTGAGGACCCACCGAGGAAGGAAGACCAGTCAACGAAGACCATCATTATACGTCCTTGGGACGACGAGGTCAGCAACGATCCTTCGAGCTGCTCCAGGGAGTGGCGCAGGTCGGAGGGTGATGAGGAGGACATAGAAGTGGATCACGATGACGATGATGAGGAGGAAGGGGAGGAGGAGATCGATGTCGGAGGAAATGGAAAGATGGAAAGCCCTGGAAAGACGTCGTCCGATTGTCCGCTCGATGCTCTGCTACGAATGACGTCACAGACGCATTTTCTCAATCCACGCATCAACACACAGACAACGACGACGTCGACGACGACGACGATTGACTACACCAGCGACGGTAATTATACTTACTCACTCACTCTCTCACTCACTCAGCCATTCAGTCACTCACTCACTCACTCACTCAGTCAGTCAGTCACTCAGACAGTCACTCACTCACTCACTCACTCAGTCACTCACTCACTCACTCAGTCAGTCAGTCACTGACTCAGTCAGTCAGTCAGTCAGTCAGTCAGTCAGTCAGTCAGTCAGTCAGTCAGTCAATCAATCAATCACTCAGTCAGTCAGTCAGTCAGTCAGTCAGTCAGTCAGTCAGTCAGTCAGTCAGTCAGTCAGTCAGTCAGTCAGTCAGTCAGTCAGTCAGTCAGTCAATCACTCAGTCAATCACTCACTGACTCACTACTCAGTCACTCACTCATGTATATACTCTCTGCACATATCTCTGTGGTTTATATTCTCTAACGGTCTATTATATAACCAGTCTCTCTTCGCTATATATATACGTGTCTATCTGTCTTTCTGTATGTATTTATGCATCACACTGTATGTATGTCTTTCTGCCTGTCTGTCTCTCATGTCCTAGCAGAGATTTATCAAATATAATTATACTTATACTGATAAATCTGTGTTGGTGAGAAAGCAGATAAATATGGCAAATCCCGTATAAGACTTAAATTTCTATTCCCGCCATGAACATCGCTATCGAGCTATATATGCATCTGAGATTCGTATTGCTTAACCAATAACCACGCATAAGATTCGTATTTCTACCGCGCAGCAGATTCTCATTTCTACCATATGTGAGATTCGCATTTCTGTGACTTTTCATACGTTAAAAAGTTTCATAATAATAATAATAATAATAATAATAATAATAATAATAATAATAATAATAATAATAATAATAATAATAATAATAATAATAATAATAATAATAATAATAATAATAATAATAATAATAATAATAATAATAATAATAATAATAATTTTGTTAAAGCCATAAATTCCTGAGGAATTATAGGTATCTGAGGGCAAAAATAATAAGTGCAGTTGAAGACGTTTTCTCACTGTTCTTAATTAAAATATAAGTGTCTGAGTGATCTTGTATACCTCGGAGCAAAAGAGATAATAATAATGTACACCTCGGAGCAAGGAAAGACAAATAATGTTTGAACATATAACCTTTCTGTGGTTTAATCACCGACCTTTGCACAGATCATAAGCAATTGTTTTCTACTGCATGCATACCATGGCATTGTTCCAGAGGAAATAAAAATTGCTCTATATAAATCGTGTCAAAAAAATAAAAAAAATAACCATAAACTGTCTATATTGTACCATATTTTGAAAATTCTTTGAAAACATTGTCTTTAAAAGATTGATTGATGTTTTTTTTATTATTGAAAATGATTCTATTATCGCCTAACCAAAATGGCTTCCTAAAATAATGCTCCATTCTATTTTGCATTTCTACTATTATTGTTCAGTGTTCAAATAGGAAGTACAATAATATTGTACTGAGGAGATGCTACATTACTAATGAAGAAAATTAAGGAAGAACATAAGAAGTGTTCGATAGCGATTTAGCTTAGAATTAATTACACGTTAAACTGTATATATAAGGGTATACAGTGATGAAATCCCATTGCATATACTATAATACTCTTGGCTTATAGTTTACTTTCAAAGTGAAGTGCTGCATGGTCCAAGTACAAACTTGAAACTCCTGCAGGAACTTATAATATACACAGCATAATTAATTTGCCATCTATTGCCAAGCCGGTCATTTGTACATCCATTAATATATTATGATATATATGCCAGATGCGGTGAGATCGAAACAGATTGAATTTTGTCCTATAAATATTTAGTCCTCTAAACCAGGAAGAAATGGCGATCAGCTGATGATTGGCTCGTATACAAGCAAGTTCATTGGTTGGTTAGTTTCTGTTAAACAACACTTTGTATAATATAAGACGATTAGTGTCGCCCTCCTCTTTTTCCTGCTTTGGAATGACACTACCAGAGTATAAATGCAGTATAGCGAGTTAGTAAGTTAATAACTATATAGAACCTATACGTATGAGTAAAAATATATGCCGGATTTTCGAATTTTCCCGAACCATATATAAAGTGCCTTGAAATTGCTTTGCTGATGACCGGTCCTATATATATATACTGTGTAAAATGACTATGTTACTATATATCGTCTTTAAATTATACCCTGTAGTATACACCGCGGCGTCGTTCTTCTATGTCCCGTTACCCCTCTCTGCAATATATAATAGGTCCATAAAATTTGTCTCTTCTGTCGTTGTCTGATCAGAGCAGTAAAATAAATACAATTCTTTGGAGGAACCTGTCTGTTCCGACTTCCGATTTCAAAAGTCCGCGCACCAACACCAACACAAAAACATAATATAACATATATAGTGAAAACTTGTAAAGCACGACACATAGGCTACCTACACACACATACACGGATACAACAATCCATACTTAAAAGTGCAATCTGATTTGTAATATTATTGTTTATTGTTGTTTGGCTACAAATAAACGATTGATTGAATGTAATGTACATTTACAAAGTACAACTTAAGAGTCTCTCTGCATGCAGAAGCGTGTGTGTATGTATGTATGTATGTATGTATGTATGTATGTATGTATGTATGTATGTATGTATGTATGTATGTATGTATGTACTATGTATGTATGTATGTATGTATGTATGTATGTATGTATGTATGTATGTATGTATGTATGTATGTATGTATGTATGTGTATGTATGTATGTATGTGTGTGTATAGTGTGTGTAGGTGTATAGCCGTGTGCGTGTCTGCGTGTATAACGGGACATAAATTATAGGGTGACGGTTGATTGAATTTGTATTACAGTTTCAGTCCTTCGTGTGCGCGGAACCTCTGTAATTGATCAAACCCTGCAAATGGATTTATGAATACACCTCTATATGGGATCGAGCCACCGCTATGACTTACTCTATATATGATATGTTAGTTGAGTCATATAATTAACTCTAACTACATAGGAGATGAGCTGTACTGGTTGCCCCCGCGTCTGCGAAGATGTATACGTCTATTGAGTTAAGATAACGTTGCTGATGAGTTCAACTGTTTGGCTCTGTCATAAATAATGATATTTGGGAGCACCACCTCTTAACACGTCCCTCCATACAACGCTGAAAAACATAGTAAACGTAGCCTACATATAAGGGGTCGTCCATTAATTATGTTAAAAAAATAGGGGGAGGGGAAAATTTGACAGTTGTTGACAAGGAGGGAGGGGGTTCGGTACAATTTGACGTCAACAAATTTTTTCCAATGAATCAACACAGACCCTTCAAAATGGTAAAATGCTTAATAAACATTAAGCAATGCTAAAAATGTATAAAGTGCTTAATGTTTAATACAACTAAAGAGGTGGTAATAAACTAAACTCATATATTTTGAAATTCGAGATTGCATTTTTTAGTGTAAAACAATCTAAAAAATTATTCCACATGTATTGAGCCATTGTGTTTCTTTTTGTAGGGGGTTCTGGGATTGTTGACA
Source organism: Aporrectodea caliginosa (assembly GCA_020284085.1). NCBI lineage: Eukaryota > Metazoa > Annelida > Clitellata > Crassiclitellata > Lumbricidae > Aporrectodea > Aporrectodea caliginosa. The sequence continues at coordinate 1,199,461 of JACEVL010000006.1, read as the reverse complement.
TAATTTTTTAGGTGGTCCTTCAATGTTTGACAGTTGTTGACAAGGAGGGAGGGGGGTCAAAACTGCCTAAAATTTGTTGACATAATTAATGGACGACCCTATAGTGTTCTATGCATTTCAATGCCATCTTTCATGCATGTCGTACCTGCATGGCCGGGGCATCTTCGGATGTAGATTCCCCCTCGACACAAACTATCACCCCGTATACATATATATGATGTGTGCATATATATATGCAATGAGGTGCTTACCCATCCCTTTCTCCCTCCCTCCTCAATCGGTGACTCGCATTTGTTCTGTCGTTGGATACTCCTACAATATAGACTAACCCTTGTATAGCACAAAATGTGCTCTATTTTATACTAAGTGCTTCAAGATGTGTTGGCTTCCGGGGCTTGGCCCGATACACCGCACCCCAGACCACAAGTTGATTATGACTTCGCGCTTTCAGCAATTGTCCCAGACCCAGACTTTTTGTATACACTATATAGCGACATGACTGTGCATGTTGCCCTTTCTCTGACTCTCCCTTCACCAGTGCGGTTATATAGAGCAATCTGTAGTTGATAGTACTCTCGTTTTGTATGTTTTGGAGCACCTATATATAAGTTTCTTTAAAATGGTCTACGTAAATGTGCACTTGCCATTATACCAAACGTGCACCATCTATCTATCTATCTATCTATCTATGAGATTTATATAGCGCCCCTTCAAGGTTACTACTCAGAAGCGCTCCCGACCCAGGCCCGGTCAAAAAGGAAGGTCTTAAGTAATTTATAAAAAAAACAACCAATAGTAAAAACAAAGTTTTTTACTATATCCATCTAGTATCCTATAACTTGTACTCTGAAAATAGTCCGCGTTCATTTTACAACATAGCACCGCTTAACGAGGCAGCGCACCCATTATTGTTGCAGCCAATCACAACGCTGGCCAATCACAACGGTGCGTTTCGGAAAAGGGGATTCCCCGATTCGAAAAGTTGAGTCCCCGATTCTATAAGCTAGCCTTTTTTGGGGAGCTGAAATTTTGATAGAATCAAGTGTGTGCGAGGGCGAGTCTGTCTGCCAAGTTTCACGACGATTGAATGATTGTAAGTGATCGAACTAGTCGTCGCAAGATTTGACTTTTAGCCTGTGGCTCAAGCAAGCAAGCAAGCAAGATTGCAAGCAAGCAAGCAAGCATCAATCAATCAAGATTCCCGCAAGTTAAACTAGATGGATAAAAAGAAGAAGAGAAGTCTCGTGGAAGAGAACGCAGGTCAGAGGGGAGACCATTCCAAAGAGAAGGACCCACTATCGAGAATGCCCGACGCTGTCTGGTGGCAGAGCGAGCATGCGGTACCATAAAGTCACCTCTAGAAGCCGAGCGCAGAGATCGGCGACCAGAGCAGACCGAAGTCAATGTGAAGAGCTCCTGGAGATAGGTAGGTGCTCTACCCAGAACACATTGCCAGACAATAGAAGAGACTCTATAATTGATGCGCTGCTGGACCGGGAGCCAGTGGAGGACATCGCGCATAAAGGCAGAGATGTGGCCAAACTTAGGTACACCACCAATTAGGCGAGCAGCCGCCCGCAACACGCCTTCCAAAGGATGCAAGCTTGGATGCATGCTCAAGTGAAAACTGATTTACTTCACATCTCTATTAACGATACAGCACTCGCAAGGACATTTTACATCAATTCATGAAATAATATACAGAAACCAACAGTTTACGAACTTTGAGTCAGAAGTTAATTTAAATTCAGATGGATTATGCACAGTTTCTGTCCGTTCGATCGCCCGTCGGTCTGGGCGTCCGTCCGACGTCCGTCCGTCCGTCCGTCCGTCTAACCGTCCATCCGTTCCAACAACCGTCCGTGCGTCTGTCTGCATGTATCTATTTTATATATTGGGCCACGTTCCCAGTAATCATGCATGCAGGCCTATTATGCACCTTGTAGGCTATGTGCTCAGCATTTCCTGCAATGAACCTTAATTAATTATCGTCAATTGTCAGCGGCGTTAATGTCGTCGTAAAAGCATAATCGTCATCACCATGATCACCATGCAGCATGCAGTTCACCGGATGGATACAGACTTTGAGGCTTTATGCGAAGTATACGTGTGTGGTCGGACCAAATGAGAAGAAAATATACGTCAATGGTTAACTCAGTCCGCCCGGTTTAGAAAGGGACGT